>JAEIFJ010001245.1:0-77927 GCA_018903435.1 Leucophenga varia | reverse complement strand
ACCGCTGGAGCCGAATATTATGTGATGCCAAGGCCGACAAACGGCTGTAGTGCCACTTATATATATATATATATATATAAACATATATGTAAATATATATCTGATACGATTTAAGAGCATTTTCTAATTTACTGTGAGTCTATCAAATTTTTATGCTTGTTAGTCAGCTGCAACGTTGGATTGATGAAGCTGACAAAACACAATTAAGTGTTATTGGTTTGCGAATGGATATCAATCATGGGAAAATTAATCCAACTCTAATTAAACCAGCTCAAGTGCAAGAAGAAAGAAACAAAATCGCACAACAGTAAATCAAGTGCTACCAGGAAGAAATGCGGACAACAGACTGCAAGCATTTTATAAGCTACTAACGGCAAATGGATTCTTCAAAAATGGGATGGTGATAATCGAAGCAAAAAATTCAACTTTATCTTAATCAACAGTCGGAGATATTAAAAATTAATCCGTTGCCACTGATTAAGGGAGAGCACAAAAATGAAGCCACAAGTAATGTCCAATTTTATAATATATAATGTGATTCTTAATTCGTATCACACGTTGTCGGAAGCGAAACTTAATAAACAAACAATGGTTCGTGAAGGCAATTGGCCATGGAAAGATGCTGACCATTCGTGCGAAATATCCCTATAAATTACTGTAGTATGCTGTATGCCAAATGAGCATATGCCCACAGTGTTGTAGAGTATACAATATAACAAGTGGTCATATGCCCAACTTAAAAGTAAGAGTAACAACTCATAACATAACGACACTTTGTTGCTATGTTTATACAATCATAAATATGCATAAGTGCAGTAATATGATCCGTCACTTATGCGGACTGGCCGCAGCGTGAGAATGCTTGCGTAAGCACTTCTTGAGTATGTACCATCTGTACATATATATGTATATATACATAACTACATAGGCACATACATATGTACTGCAACTCTCTCTCTCTCTGCCGACGCTAACTTAGAATGTTGAATGTAATAAGCTAAAGATAAAATTGAATAAAACCGAGAGAACACTCTCGACCAATGTTTAGAAGTGATCTTTTTTTCATCTTCTCATGATTTAACTTACATGGCAATGCCTAAAAATAGGCGCAGTGGAGTACAAAAAAGACTTAAGGAAAGAAAAGCCAAACTCCTTAAACTGTTATTTGCCCCCAACACAACAACTAGTTGGGAGCAGGCAATAAAATACAGGCTGAAATCGGCAATATCGAGTCGATTCAGCAAAAATACAAAAGCTCAACCTCTACGAATGAAAGCACTTTTAAAAATATAACATTAATAAACTCTAAAGTATTTCAACAAGTGCCACAGAAGAAACAACTAAACACTAAACCGGAAAAACAATGCCCAACGGACTGCCCTGGACTATTAGAGTCGCCGCACTACAGCTATACATGCTTCAAGAGGACCTGCACCGGCGCCCCAACAGCCTGTGCGAGGACCAGCACTGGCACCATTTAGCGTTCCAAGCTAAATCATCTTCGGGGACCGGCAGCGCTACAGAGAGCGCGCAACTTAATTTAAAAAAATATATATTTGTTAATCTAAAAAAAAAATTTTATAATAATTTTAATGTAAACACAAATGAAATGTAAAGAAATGTTTTTAATACTGAGCGATAATTGCGTTGCTCGTAATTAAAATAAAACATTTACAAAACATAAGAGAGGGGTCCCCGCCTTGATCGAAAAGAAAAATATTAATACAAAAAAATTTTTTTTTTTTTAAATTATAATAAATCGTACACAATATATATATATTCTTTAAAAAAAAAAAAAACAAAAAAACAATTAATCCGAAATTCAAATTTAATACTTTCGAACGCAATTTCAAAAGACGATAATATATTAAAAGTAGAAAATATGTTAGACCACGAATCGAAAGTAGCGGATTCAACCGCAAATGTAATTAATAATGTCGAAACTGTCTCAGTAGATTTAAAAGTAATAACGGTTATGCTTATAATAATTGTTGTTCTTTTATTAGCAAATGTACTAACTAAATTATATAAGTTGCACAATAAGTGCATAAAGAAAAGATATGCAAGTAGAGCAGGCGATTTAGAAATGATATAATATGTTAAGCATAATAAACGAAATCTATAATAAAAACCCAAGTTTTACAATAAATGCATTACAAATATTGCAAAAACATCGCGAATTCATTACAATAACTGAATTCGAAAACGAATACATTGAAACTTTTCAAGGTATTAAACAATGGAATGGAATGCATTAGCGAAGAAAATAAATTATTATAAAGACAAGTTCGAAAAAATCATACAAATGTATCAATTCTGACAAAACAATAAAGTCAGATACATTGGTACATCACGCGCAAATATTAACAGCTCAATATAATAACATAGTAACTACAATAAACAAAGTTAATGATAAATTAACGCAGGAGCATAAAAAAATATGTCAGAAAATTGTAAAAAGTTTAAAAACCAGATTACATAATATTAGTACTAGAGGGAATATTTTAATAACAATCCTAGAAGATCCCAATCTGCTAGCTGAATTCAACGAGAACCAGTTAGATGATTTAGATGAGTCTAAACCAATAATCAATCCAGATATTGATATTGATAGTGACATTGAAACGCTCCAAGAAAATACAGAAACAATGACTAACCAGGTAGCCTTAGACAGGGAATATGTGAAGCAGGTTTCCTCTTCAGTCCCTGAATTTGATGGTAAAAAACTATCATTAAACAGATTCCTAACTGCATTTCGCATTGTGGAAAGAACTAAAGGCGACCAGGAGGATATAGCAGTTGAGGTTATTAAATCAAAAATAACCGGCACAATTCTGTACAAAGTACAAAATGAATCTACTATATCCGAAATAATAAATAAGAATCTCCCGACGTATTAAAATCTAAATTAATGTATATAAAACAAAAGGCAAAACTGCTTCCCAGTATGCAACCGAAATGGACAATTTGCGAAAGCAATTGGAGGCAGCCTTTATTGATGACGGCCTAGACCCAAACAATGCAGAAAAATTCTCAACAAACGAGTCTATTTCTGCAATGATTAAAAATTGTGAGCATGAGAAACTGAAAGTAATACTGGAAGCTGGTAACTTCGTTACTTTCAATGATGTAATGGGTAAATATATCCATTGCAGCACAGAAATGACTGGAAGTGCAAGTACAGTATTATTTCAGCGAGGCCGCAATAATAGGAGGGGTAGTTACTATCCTCAAAGAAATAAGAACAGTGCAATTGGTAATTACAATTATAATAATAATAATAACAGAAACAACAATAGAGGTGGACGAGGTTATAACCGAGGTAGGAATAATTCCAACCGAGGCAACAACCAAAATAGAAATCATAATAACAATAACAATAATGTCCGAGTTGCCCAAGATACTTCGGGAAACTCGCAGACACCTCCAGATACTCAGGGTTAAATAGTAAAATATATACTATTAACTTAAGTCTCAACAATTTCGTATCATTCAAAAATGTTGCAACAAATTAAAAGATAACATTTTTGATTGATACAGGTGCAGATATTTCAATTATAAAAGAAAATTCTGATGTCTTTCATGACATCCAAATCAATAAAATTATAGTCATTCGAGGCATAGGAGAAGCAGTAATAAACTCCAATGGACTAGTCTCAATCGAACTACAAACAGACAAATACATTATTCCATATAAATTTCATCTACTTCATTCAGATTTCGCAATCCCTTGCGATGGAATAATAGAGTTAGATTTCATAAAAACATTTTAATTGTCAATTAGATTAAAATAGTTCAGAGGATTGGTTTATAATTAGACCACAAAACCTAACGTATCCTATCTATGTTCCAATAACATTTACTTCTGGTACTAATTCCACACTTCTACCAGCAAGATCACAAGTGATACGCAAAATAGAGTTGTCTTCAGCAGAAGAAAACATTTTAATTCCAAATCAGGAAATTAAACCTGGTGTTTTTGTTGCGAACACTATTGCTACAGCCCAAAATACTTTTGTCCGATTTTTAAATACCACAGATAAATGCCAAATAGTAGGCATTAAAAACATAAAATTTGAATCACTTTCGAACTACGATGTAGTTCAAAATCTAAAAGACAATATAGAGTCTGTAATTAATAAATTAAAGAAAAATTTTCCAATTTTGTTTAAAAAACAACTTGAAGAAATATGCACCGAGTATAGTGATGTGTTCAAACTTGAAACCGAACCAATCACAACAAACTACTTCTATAAGCAAAAAATTGAGATTTAAGGATGATGAGCCAGTATATGTTAAAAATTATCGATGTCCGCATAGCCAAATAGAAGAAATCCAGCATCAAGTTGGAAAGTTAACTGAACAAAATATTTTTGAACCGTCTGTTTCACCTTATAATAGCCCACTCTTATTAGTCCCAAAGAAATCTCTTCCGTGCTCTAAAGAGAAAAAATGGCGATTAGTAATTGACTATCGCCAAATAAATAAAAAATTGATGTCAGATAAATTTCCACTCCCCAGAATAGACGATATTCTTGAGGTACTTAATGTCAGGTTTCCACCAAATTGAGCTTAAGGAAAGCTCAAGAAATATAACGTCTTTTTCAACAAGCAATGGTTCATATCGCTTCACGCGATTACCATTTGGTAAAAAATAGCGCCTAATTTATTTCAAAGAATGATGACAATAGCATTCTCAGGCCTAGAGCCTTTTACAAGCTTTCCTTTACATGGATGATTTAATCGTTATTGGTTGTTCCGAACAACATATGATTAAAAACTTAACAGACGTTTTCAAAAGTTGTAGAAAACACAATCTGAAATTACATCCAGAAAAATGTTCATTTTTCATGCTCGAGGTGACTTTTTTAGGTCACAGATGCACAGATAAAGGAATCTTACCAGACGACAAAAAATTTGATGTTATCAATAACTATCCAGTCCCTAAGGACGCAGACAGCGCTAGAAGATTCGTTGCATTTTGCAATTATTATAGACGTTTAATAAAAAACTTCGCCGAATATTCACGGCACATAACAAGATTATGTAAAAAGAATATCCCATTTGAATGGACAACAGAATGTGAAAAGGCATTCCAGTACCTAAAAAATCAACTTGTTCAACCAAATTTATTACAGTACCCAGATTTTAGCAAAGAATTTTGCATAATCACAGATGCAAGCAAGCAAGCATGTGGAGCAGTTTTAACTCAAAACTATAATGGACTCCAACTCCCAGTTGCATATGCATCAAGAGCATTCACTAAAGGTGAAAGCAATAAGAGTACTACAGAACAAGAACTAGCAGCAATACATTGGGCAATAACACATTTTCGACCATATATATATGGCAAACATTTTACAGTAAGAACTGATCACAGACTTTTAACATATTTATTTTCTATGATAAACCCAAGTTCAAAATTAACACGCATGCGACTTAAATTAGAAGAATATGATTTTACGGTAGAGTATCTGAGAGGGAAAGATAATTTCGTGGCAGACGCCCTGTCAAGGATAACAATATCCGACTTAATTGACATGAATAGAAAAGTCCTGAAAGTCACTACCAGGCACCAAAGTAGACAAAACAATTTCTGCGCAGAAAATAAACAAGAACTATTGCCAAAGTCTTGAAAAAGCTTCTAAGCCCAACATATACGAAGTCATCACAAATGACAAGGTACGAAAAGTAGTGACCTTGCGAATAACAGATTCGACATGTTTATTGAAACATGGAAAAACAGTTGTAGCAAGAATTAATGTTAGCGATTTGTACTCCAATGAAATTCTCGACTTAGGTCAGTTTTTCCAAAGGCTTGAATGGCAAGCCGGTGTATCTAAAATCAGCCAACTAAAAGTGGCACCGAGCGAAAAGATCTTTGAATCAATTTCAATTACAAACACATGGGCAATAAAAATTTAAAATCATTAAGAGTAGCGCTACTCAAGCCGGTGACCCAAATAAATAATTTTTTTTTTTTTTTTTTATTTTCCTATGATTAATTTTGTACATCTGTCTACAACAACATTTAGTACATATTATAACATCGATATAGGAATTTAATTAATTTAAAAGAACAAATTTCTTTAAATTATAATTAAAACAAAAAATAGATCTATGAATCTATCGTGAATAACATCGTGAATAACAATTTCTTAATTAAATAAATTTGCGCTTATTGATAGTTCGGTAAGTCAGCTGGTCGAATTCTTTTTAGACGTCGTCTACTAGTTAATTCTAGTATGGGTAAGTTACACATCTCGTTGTTTATATGAGCCAGTATTCAGATGTGGTAGCTTCTACTAACTGCTACTATTTCTTCTTTAACAGTCTTTATTTGGAGATCTCTGTGTATATCTGCATTGGAAATATACCACTCCGCTGTTGTGATTTGTCGTAGTATTTTTGACTGTTGCCTTTGTATAATATTGATGTTTGATGTTTTGGATGTGCCCCAAACTTGAAGGCCGTAAGTCCAAATTGGTTTTATGATGCTTTTGTATAGTAGAAGTTTATTGCTCATAGAGAGCTTCGATTTTTTGTTCATAAGCCAGCTCAGTTGACGACATTTCTCTTTCATTTGATTTCGCTTTTTTCTATGTGCAACTTCCAAGTCAGTTTATTGTCTAAGTGAATTCCCAAGTATTTGGCCGATTTCTCAATAGGTATGTCTATATTATTTATTTTTAAAGGAATGGGCACGAAAGCTCTTTTTGTTGTAAAGATAACTTGTGTAGTTTTGTTTTCGTTAATTTTTTATGGCCCATTTGTCAAACCATTTTATGTGAATAAAGAAGAATTGTGTCATCTGCAAAAGTTGCTATCATAGAAGAGGGTTCTATTGGGATAGGTAAGTCTTGTGTAAAAAGGACGTATAAGAGTGGTCCAAGAACGCTACCTTGAGGTATACCTGCTTTAATTGGCCTTATTGTAGAGTGAGCGTCTTTAACTTTTACATAGAAGTGTCGATCAGATATGTAACTTTTAAGCATGTGGTAAAAATCTGATGGAAGTAGTTTTTTTAGTTTATACAATAGACCAATGTGCCATACCTTGTCGAAAGCTTTCTCAACATCAAGAAAAACTTCTATACAATACTTTTTGTCTTCTAGATCTCTAGAAATTTTGTTAACTACTCTATGAATTTGTTCAATAGTTGAGTGATGTTTCCGAAACCCAAACTGATGGTCAGGTATGATGTAGCTATTATCAAGAATGGGTTGAAGTCTGTTAAGGAATAATTTTTCAAAAACTTTTGATAGTATTGGAAGAAGGCTTATCGGACGGTAAGACGCTGCACTTGTGGCATCTTTACCTGGTTTTGGAATAACTATGACCTCTGCTACCTTCCACGTCTTGGGAAAATATTTGTGTCTTATTATTTCGTTAAACATATTCCGCAGATAATAAATAGCATTTATAGGAAGTTCTTTAAGCAACATTCCAGTTATCATGTCATAGCAAGGTGACTTGTTAGCCTTAATATTGTCGATCATATTTTTAACTTCCTTAGTACTTACATATCTAATTTTGATATTTTGTGAGTTTCTTGATGTTTCTGAATTTTTATAACAGGTTTGTGTGTCATTTGAGAAGGCATTTTCATAAAAGTCAGCTAGTAGGGTGGATTTATCGCGTTCTGTTTTAGCCCAAGTACCATCTGGTGTCCTTAAAGGTGCGGTAAAGGTTGTCGATTTTCTAAGTTTTTTAGTGGCTTTCCATAGGGAAAAGTTTGTGTCTCTGGTTGGGCTTAAATTAGTCAGATAATTTTCTATATTTTTATTTTTATTCTGATTGAGCTTTAATTTTAGATCCCTTATTGCCCGATTAAGTCTATTTTTATCTTCGGGACTTCTAGTAGTTTGCCACATTTTTCTAAGTTTTCTTTTATTCTCTATTTGGTTTCGAATTGAAGCAGGTGTAAATAATTTTTTAGTATCCCTTTGAATTAAATGCGGAGTAGAGTTAATTGCCGCTTCAGCTACGGCATCATTAAAATAAATTACGGAGCTCTCTATGTCATTTGGAGATTTTAGTGCAATGTCCAAACGTAAGTATATGCTAAGGAGTTCTTTGTACGCTTGCCAATCTGTTTTTGGGTTATAGAGGCTGGGCGTCGGCTTGTTTGTGGCAAGCGTTTCGAGGTAATCGAGTTGAACTGGTGAGTGATCTGAAGATAACTTAAAGCGTGACTTTATCGAAAAGTTATTAATGTTTACATTTTTAATATCACAGAACTCTATAAGATCTGGCACTTTGCGCGGGTCTGTTGGCCAGTAGGTAGGCTCGCCTGTTGAAATATATTTGGCATTATTGGTATAAATTGTTTCTAGAAGAATTTTACCTTTTTTGTTGGTAAGTCTTGAGCCCCAGGCTATGTGTTTTGCATTAAAATCACCAGCAGCAATAAATCTTGGCCCTAAAGATTTAAAGTATGTGTTATATTGAGCTGATGAGACATTGTGTCGAGGCGGACTGTACAATGCTGAAATTGTTAGGGGCCCATTTCTATCTTGCACATGAATAATAGTCGCTTGAATATAATCTTGGCTAAAATGTTCAACTTCATAGTTTTTAATTTTATTTTTAATTATAATAGCTGAACCCCCATGCCCTGTGCCGTCTGGGTGATTTGTATTATATATAGTATAGCCTGTTATCTTCAGAAAATGTTTAGATGTAAAATGTGTTTCTGAAATAAGTACCAGATCAATATTATTTTCATAAAGGAAGTGCTTTAGTTCTAGTATATGTTGCCTCAGCCCGTTAGCATTCCAGAATATAATTCGTAGTGTATCTGAGCACATATCTACGAATTTATCTAAATAAATACTAAAAGTGTCACTATATTGAGTATAGCTGGCATTTGTTGCATCAATTGCTTCATCATAAGTTTTAGCTCTTGCATGTCATTAAGTTCAGTTGAATTTGGGTTGGATGGTAAGGAGTTGTTAGTGGAATCTATGTTAGGTGGTAAGTGATTTAAAGATGGAAAAGTGGGTTGTGTTTCGGGTTGAATAAGTTGGGAAGGGATGGTTTGTTTAATTGGATATGGTGTATTAGACTTATTGCCACTAGCTATTTGAGCAAAACTTATGGAAGGTGTCACTCTAATACTAGAACTTGGAGGGGGAGAGACCCGCGCATCTACGTACTTATTTGGTATTATTTTTTCTCTAAGTTGGGAAAAGCGTTTAACTTTTAGTGCTTTATAGACTTCGCAGCCTTTATAGTTAGCAGTGTGGTTACCACTGCATAGAGCACATTTGGTTTGACCTTTGTCGAAATTTAGAGTGCAGTTTACTGTTGTATGGGAACCAGCGCATTTGACACAGACTGGATCTCTAGTACAATAATTTTTGGTATGCCCATACTTCTGACAATTTGCACATTGGGATAGTGTGCGTTTAATATGGGGTGCCTCGAATGAAATTTTTGTCTGTAGAAGATGAGAAATTTTATATACATCTTTATTGTTTTCTTCGCTTTGAAGTTCAATTGAAAATAATGGAAGAGGCACTTTTGTGGTTCGTTGTTGAATATTATAAATATGTTTAACATTGTGACCTAGCTCTTGAAGTTCAGCTTTAATTTCTTCAATATCAGCTGAAGGATGCATATTTCGTAAAATGACTTTGAAGTTTCTATCTTCCTTAGCTTTATACGTATAGTATTTGGTTTCTTTCTGTTTCAACATATTTATAATATTTTTATAAAAAGTAGAATCTGTGGCCTGCACTCTTACTTCGTTGTTAGCTAACGCTTTTAATTCAAAGTTTTTTTGAGCCACTTCTTTAAGGGCATCATATAAAACTTTAATCTGGCCGACACCCTGAATATAAATTGGAGGTGGTTTATTCACTTTTGGCAATAATTGAGCTGAAGGTTGCATAGAGTTTTGTTCGTCACACTTGTCATCTGCTAACAGTTCGAATCGATTTGTTGTGTTTGGTTCGCTGAGCCAATAATTTTGTAATGTTGTTTGTGTTTTGTTCTTTGGTTTTTTGTTATTGTTTTGCTTTTGTTGTGTTTGCTTACTTGGAGAATGTGTTTCTCTGTTCCTTTTCAACTTTAACGGCAGATTTGTGTGTGTGTGTGCTTTCCATTGTTTGTTTTTGGTGAAGTAACGTTTTCTGGTAAAACAATTGAAGAAGTCGAAGGTACATCGTTGTTGTTGTTATTGTTGTTGACGTACTGTACATTAATATGAGGTGATTTTTGAATTGGCGTGACCAATGAGGATGAAGATGACGTGATCGAGGCAGTTGATGAAAATACTGTTGTTGTTATTGGCGCAGAAGCTGTCGATGTTGTATATCCACTTTGTGTTGTAATTGTTGTTGTAGAAGCTATTATTGGTTCGATAGGAGGCAGTGGAGTAGTCGGCGTGATGCATTGAGCACTCCATGATATGTTACTTTGACGTAAAGATGAAGAAGAATTAGCTGACGGCTCTGGTGTAACAGACAAGTTGGAGTTTGATGAAAGGTTTTTGTTGTTGCATGGCGATACAAACGAAAAATATGCATTTCTCGCAGCCACTGATTTTTTTGGTTTTGTTGATGAGCTTCGCTCATCATTTTTTTATTAATTGTTTTTGTTTTTATTATATTTTTTTGTTTTGTTTTAGTTTTGCAGTAAAAGGCAATGTTTTTAATTATGCACTTTAACTTTTAAGTAATTTATTTTTGTAAGTTTATTTACTGATTAGCGAAAGCACGGAGCGATTGAAAAACACGTCTGTGTCGCATGACAGTTCAAACATGAAAAAAAAAAAAAAAAAAAGAAAAAAAAAAAAAGTTTTATTTTTTAAATTTCATTAAAATTCAATTTAAAGGGATTATAAATAGTTTAATAAAAAAAATTATAAAAAAAGGGAATAAATTATTTTAAAAAAAAAGAATGAAAAAAAATATTAAAAAAAATTTTTTAAAAATTGCCGGAAAAAAAAAAGAAAAAAAAAAAATTATCTTTTTAAAAAAACAGAATCTCCAATATTTTTTTTGAAAGAGTGATAGTAGACACAATTGGTCCACTACCATGTTCGGAAAATGGGAATGAATACGCAATCACTTTAATATGTGATTTGACAAAGTATTTAGTAGCAATTCCTATTGCAAACAAAAGTGCAACAACTGTCGCAAAAGCCATATTCGAATCTTTTTATTCTGAAGTACGGTCCAATGAAGACGTTCATTACGGACATGGGAACAGAATATAAAAATTCCATTACAACTGACTTGTGCAAATATTTAAAAATAGATAACATAACATCTACAGCACACCACCACCAGACATTAGGTACCGTCAAAAGAAGTCATAGGACATTCAATGAGTACATTCGTTCATATATTTCGTGTATTGTTTTAACACAACACCATCAGTAACTCATAATTATTGTCCATATGAACTAGTATTTGGTAAACAAAATAACTTACCATTACAATTTAATAGCGTAAATACCATAGAACCTATATATAATATAGAAGATTATTCTAAAGAAGTTATGTTTAGACTAGAAAACGCGTATAAGAGAGCTCGAATACATTTAGAGAAAAAATATAATTAAGCAAAAAGAAATAAATGATAAGAAAGTATATATATAAAAGTGGCACTACAGCCGATTGTCGGCCTTGGCATCACATAAGATTCGGCACCAGCGGTTGTAATCCAGTGCCTCATCATACCATCTTGGGATTCCGATCCTGCGGATGTCATCTAGGACCTGGTCCTCCCAACGCAGCGGCGGACGTCCTCTCTGCCGCGCCCCTCCGATTTGATTCACGTTTTGCTTCCAAACTTTTCTTGCTGGAGCTTCTGTGTCCATCCGACACAGGTGACCAGCCCAGGACAGCCTTTTGTATTGGATGTTCCTGACTATGTCGATGTCATCATATAGCTCGTACAGCTCATCGTTCGTGCGCATACGGATGTCATTTTCCACTCTAACTGGACCAAAGATTCTCCGAAGTATCTTCCTCTCAAATACGCCCAACGCCGACTTATCCGATTCAGTCATGACCCATGCTTCAGAGCCATACATTAGGACCGGCATTATCAGCGTCTTGTAGAGTTTAATCTTTGTTTTTCTGGACAGCACTCTACTTCGCATCTGCTTACCGAGACCAAAATAGCTACGGTTCGCAAGAGTGATTCTTCGTTTAATCTCCTGACTGATGATGTTGTTGTTGTTTACATCTGAGCCCAAATAGATGAAGTTTTCTACAGCCTCAAAGCTGAAGTTCTCTGTACTCAAAGACCGTCTGCGACGTGCAGATTGCCTGCGAGTGGATACCAAGTACTTCGTCTTGTTCTCGTTGACCGTCAGTCCCATAGGACGACATTGTTTTTCGATGTCTGAGAACGCGCCGGTGATCGCTCGAGCATTTTTGCCGATAATATCTATGTCGTCGGCATATGCGAGCAGCATAGTTTCTTTATAGAAAATATTGCCCGTCCGGGCGACGTTTGGGCACTGCATCAGGATGTACTCCAATAGGAGGTTGAAAAAGTCGCACGACAACGCATCACCCTGTCTGAAGCCTCTCTTGGTGTCAAAGGGGTCGGTGAGATCTTTTCCGACCCTGACAACGCTTTGGGTGTTTTCCAGCGTCATCATACAGAGGCGGACGATTTTTGAGGGGATTTTAAGATCAGTCAAAGCTTTGAAAAACTTTGATCTGATTGGCGTGTCGAAAGCGGCTTTGAAATCGACGAATAGGTGGTGTGTGTCGATTTGCTTCTCTTTGGTTTTTTCCAGGATCTGTCGCAGCGTAAATATGGAGTCGCTGGTTGACTTCTTTGGTCTAAAACCGCACTGGTACTGTCCAACTATACGTCCTACGTACGGTTTCAGTCTATTGCATATTACGCCAGATAGTATTTTGTATGCGATAGAGAGGAGACTTATTCCGCGATAGTTTGCGCAGACTGCAGGGTCTCCTTTCTTAAAGACTGGACACAGGACACTTAGGTTCCAGTCATCAGGCATACGCTCACCAGACCATATTTTGCACAAGAGTTGATGCATACATCCAATCAACTCGTCGCCGCCGGTCTTAAATAACTCTGCGGGTAATTCGTCTGCGCCTGCCGCTTTGTTATTTTTAAGCCTTTGTATGACTTCTGAGACCTCGTCATAGTTTGGTGGCTCCACAGGAATCCCATCATCGGCCGGAGGGCCCAGATTTTCATCATCTCCACCAGCGGTATTGTTCCCGTCATCGCCACCAAGTAGGGTAGAGAAGTGGGACCTCCATAGCCTTAGTGATTCCTGGACATCTGTTACCATGTTTCCTTGTTCATCCTTGCAGAACGAAGCTCCTTGCTTATGACCATCGGTCATACGTTTGATTTTTGATAAAAACCACGGGCCTCGTTTCTGCTACCCATCATCTCAATCTCCTCCACTTCACGCCTTTCCAGTTCTCGTTTCTTTCGTCTGATCAGGCGTTTTCCTCTCTCCGTTTCTCCCTATATCGCTCAACAACAGCTCGTGTTGCTCCCGTCTGCAGAGTTCTTTGTCGTACCATATTCTTCTCTGCAGTAGCGACGCGACATTCCTCATCGTACCATGTCTGCCTTCGAGGATTAGTAAAGCCAATTACCTCTTTGGCTGCCGAGATTATCTATGGAGTAGATATGAGACCCTTGTTGAGAAGGCAGCGGCAGTCTGCTGTGACTTTAACCTACCAACATCTAGCTTTCGTTGTGTGGTAGCTCGCTTGGCGTGCGCTGTGCTGAGTCTAGTACGTACCTTGGCTAGGACAAGGTAGTGGTCTGAGTCGATGTTAAGACTTCTGTACGCTCGTACATTAAGCACGCTAGAAGAGTGCCTGGCATCTATCACCACGTGATCTATTTGGGTGCGGATACTTAGGTCGCCACTTTACCATGTTGCCTTGGGGATGTCGATATGTGGGAATCTGGTTAATTATTAAAAAAAAAAAAAAAAAACTACTTATGATCATGTTTCTGCCCGCAGCAAAATCGATAAGCCTTTCTCCATTACTGTTGGTGGTGTCATGTAGGATAAATTTACCGAAGGTAGGGCGAAAGATTTCTTCTCTCCCAATTTGTGCGTTGAAATCACCGATGACAATTTTGATGTCATGCTTGGGGCAGCGATCGTAGAGGCTTTCTAATCGCTGATAGAATTCGTCTTTCTCCATCTCATCTTTAACATTTGTCGGGGCGTGTACACCTATAAGGCTAATGTTGAAAAATTTAGCTCTGATGCGTATCGAGGAGAGACATTCATCTACAGCTGTAAACCTGAAGACGAGTCTGCGTAGTTTACTACCAACCACGAAGCCACATCCGAATATGTGTTGCCTCTCATGACCACTGTAGTAGATGTCACAGGTTGCTAAGTTTATGCAACCATGGCCAGTCCATCGCATTTCCTGGATAGCAGTGATGTCTGCTCTGAAGTTGTTAAGAGTGGTAGTAAGTTCTTCTATTGCACCATCCCTGTTAAGGGTTCGGACGTTCCAGGTGCACATGCGTATGTCGTGATCCTTGTATCGTTTTCGTGGATCGCCTTTTTTATATGCTTTAATGGTAGCTGGGGCCTCCAGAATCCTTGCCCCTGAATTCGATTTTTACATCTGTGTCTGCCACCTGGAGTATTTTTGTTCATACTAGCCATCTTACAACTCATAACATAACGACACTTTGTTGCTATGTTTATACAATCATAAATATGCATAAGTACAGTAATAGAATCCGTCACTTATGCGGACCGGCCGCAGCGTAAGAACACTAGCGTAAGCACTTCTTGAGTATGTACCATC
Source organism: Leucophenga varia (assembly GCA_018903435.1). Taxonomy (NCBI): domain Eukaryota; kingdom Metazoa; phylum Arthropoda; class Insecta; order Diptera; family Drosophilidae; genus Leucophenga; species Leucophenga varia. The sequence goes on along the minus strand of JAEIFJ010001245.1, from coordinate 63,129 downwards.
TGTACATATAGTATATATACATAACTACATAGGCACATACGTATGCACTGCAACTCTCTCTCTCTCTGCCGAAGCTCTTAGCGGCAGAGCTAACTTAGAATATTGAATGTAATAAGCTAAAGATAAAATTGAATAAAACCGAGAGAACACTCTCAAACAATGTGTAGAAGTGAACAGACGTCTTTTGATCTTTTTTTCATCTTCTCATGATTTTACTTAACACCACATAGTAACTTTTCGTGCGCTATGACTGAATTTAAGGATCATTCATTTTGGGTGCAGCTTGGAAACGCAAATAGATGGCTATTTAAACTGTTTACCAAAACATCCATACATGTTCAATGCGGTGGGTCGTATAACAAATTATTTCTGATCCCAAATCAAGGTGTTATGGAACTAGAGGAAGGTTGTTCAGCAAGACTTCTTGGCTTTACCATACAAGCACCACAAAAGGCACACTCTTCAAACAAATCTAAGTATCCCGTTCACTTTATATAAGAAGTTGAGTCAATGGCAGCGGATAACTTAAAACCACTTGGATCAATGGTGGTAAATAATAAGTTATTACTTCAGCAGCTGAGCGATAAAATTGAAAAACTGAAGAAAGAGAAGGTGCATATACAAGACTTGCAGTTTTACACGATATCGGGACATTCATCTCTTATACTTGTAGTTATAGTTCTAGTCATTATAATTTTTATTTTGTATGCATGGATGAAATGTAAACAGAACAAGGAATTACTACAAATCTCTTTTTCTGGCCCCCGGCAGAATTTGCAAGTATGAACATCGTTTTATCTTTTTATACTTATTCAATACGCGATAAGAATAGACCAGATATCCCTCAATGACAATATTTTCAAACACACACAGAAGTCATAATATTTAAGTTTCGCTCAGCTCTTAAGTAGCAACAAAATATGTTGAGCGATGACCCTTGACTCCTGCACGCATGATGAACTCTACGCTTAAAATAGATGAGCTATTTTTATAATCATATTAATTGTAAACATACACATAATATAATATTACACGTACACATCTAGTACATATAATTTAAATATACAGTGCACTTTGTATTAGAAATATTATTTAAGAATGTTCAATTATAAATAAAAATCAGTTCTTTAAGAGAATTCAAGCGATCCAAATCAATTTATGTACAAACATAAATGAATAAATAAGTAAGACCTTGTGTCAATAGTAAAAGAAAATGTTGCAAAGTCTATCGAGCTTAAGGGAACTATATTAAATAAAATAAAAAAAATTTAAAAAAAATATTTTTCATTCCCAAAGAGGTTACTCTTTTACCCCACCACTTTATCTCGTGTATGAAAGTCACAGAACATTAACAACAAATTTCTCATGGATTGAAAAGCATGCTGCAATTGATGCTGATATCAACCATTCGCTTGCAACAACGCATCTCTCACAGATTAAAAGTTATAATACAACTGACGCTGCATCCCTTCAATCATGCGTTGGCAGCCGACGCATAGATAATAGATAGTTTGTCATTTTTTATTATCAGTTAAGCATAAGTAGATAAACATAGTTAAATGTAAAATTTATGACAGTTCAAAAAGATCGCGTGTTATTGTGGACAGATTGGGGTATGCTTCTAATTCTTAGAACGACTTATCAATACACAATGTAATTGCATCTATCATGTATCGCATTGATCAGGAGAACGTTTAGTTGTTTTCCTTCTTTCTCTCCTTTCTCAAACTCTGAATTCAAAGTGTTTAGTGCTTCAGGTTCAAGAGCCTGTGTTAATATAATGAATGAATTTTAATAAGCACACAAGGCAAATAAATTACGTTCCAAGTTTATGTGCTTGTGTATGTGTTAAAATTTATTTTTTTTATTGTTCTGTTTATATACAAGAGATATGCCCTTGGTCCGCTCAACCGTAAAATAACGTGAAACCAAAAGATCACACGAACCATAGATAAAATGCAGAAACAGAAGTGAAAAGTGAAATCATCGTGGTAAATAACGCGGCACGGGCTTCGATTCTGGAGGCCCCAACTACCCTTTAATCTGCTGCTTATGATAGCAAACACCGGAAAAGATTTAAGGAACTCGATTAGACGAGCGCCTTGCCTCGATACGCATCAAAGCTAAATTCTTTAACACTACATGTAAAATAAGATGAATTCAATGAGCGCTTGGAATGCCTTTATGGCATTAACATTGTCATTGACGATTTCAACGCCCCAATTGGGAAAGAGGATGTCTCTCGACCAACCTTCGAAAAGTTAAGTCTACATGGCACCACAAACAGTAATGGAGAGGGCTAATCGACTTTGCCGCGGGCCGTAATATGATCATTAGTAACACCAGCTTCCAGCACCTAAACATACACAAGGCAACGTGGCGCAGGCAACCAGGCTTTAGCAATCAAAAAGACCACGTGCTAATCGATGCCAGACATGCATTTAGTGTGCCTAATGTTCGAGCGAACAGATCTTTTAACATCGACTCGAACCACTATTCCATATCCATATCTACCATATCTCCAACTCGTTAAGTACAGCGGCTAAAGAGGTTATTGGTTATGCCACACCTCGGAGGCAAACTTGGTACAATGAGGAACATCGCCTTGCGTTGGGGGAAACACGATCTGTTGTGATGTTGAGAAAAAACGGAGGAGGAAAAGCGACTTTTGAAACGCAAAAAGAAAGACATAGAAAGGCGTGAGTAGGGGATGTAGAGATGATGTGCGACCTAAATGAGGCTCCAAAATTCTATCACAAAATCAAGCGTTTGATCGAAGGCTATAAGCCCAGAGCCTACTTTTGTAAAGAGTCGCATGGAACCGTGTTGACAGATGGACAGGAGTAACTTATGTTATGGTCCACTTCTCTACCCTAATTAGGGTCGAGGACGGGAACCTTGCAGTCAGCGAAGAACATGAATAACTTGGTTCTCCGACCGATGATGGGATTCCTGTGGAGCCACCAGTATAAGTCAAGGTCCTAGAAGCTATACAAGGCTTACAAAAAATAAAGCAGCAAGCGCAGAGTAACTACCAGCAGAGTTATTTAAGACCGCCGACGAAGAGTTGATTGGATGTATGCATCAACTCTTTTACAAAATATGGACTGATGAATGCATGCCCAGCGATTGCTTTGACCAATCTTTAGAAGACCCCGCAAGTCTCCTACCAAACGCATGTAAAATTCTGTCCGGCATACTTTGTAAGAGACTGGTACCATACGTACAATGTATGGTTGGACGATACCAGCTCTGTTTTAGACCGAATAAGTCGACTATCGACTCCATCACACTACGCCAGATCCTGGAGAAAACCAAAGAAAAATAAATCGATACACACTACCAATCTGTCCACTTTAAAGCTTTCGACGCGCCAATAAAATAAAAAGTTCTTCAAAGCACTGATTAAACTTGGTATCCCTGCAAAAGTCTTTCGTCTTTGTATAATGAGGCTGACAAACACCCAAAGCGTTGTCAGGGTCGGTAATAATCTCTCCGGCACCTTTGATACCAAGAGAGGCTTTAGACAGGGCAATGCAACTTCTTCAATCGTTGCTCGTGTATACTGATGACATTGACATAATACGCAAAAATCTACGTACAGTCTGCAAGGCTTTCAAAGGCTTTCATTGAAAAGAATTCCCGCTCAATGGGACTAGCGGTGAACGAGAGTAAGAAGAAGTACATGGTATCTACTCGCAGATCAACAACACGCTTTGGAGAATCTGTAAATATGGAGAATAATAATCTTTGGACCTGTCAGAGTGGACAACGAGTACCGTATTCGCATGAATGACGAGCTATACCAGTTATATAACGTAATCCATATAGTCAGGCGCCTACGGTATAAACGATTACATCGGGTTAGTCACGTACTTCAAATAGATGCACGGGCTCTTGCGAGACAAGTATATGAAAAAAAACGTAAACGAAATCGGAGGGGCGCGACAGCGACGACGACCGCCGCTGCGTTGGAAGGTCCCGATATTGGACGACGTCGGAACAATGCTGGTAGCATATGGCGATGACATTGACATGATCGACACAAAACAACGTGCGGTGACCAGGACTTTCTCAAACATTGAAAGTAAGACCTTCCAATGGGATAAGCGGTAGCAGTTAGTGTTCCAAGACTAGAACTCTGTGCTGCTCAGTCGGTTGTCTTATGGTCCAACTTCATTCGTGCTCTCTTGGCAAGAAAACCGCCCTATTTATGGAAAACATTTTTTGCTAATCGGCTAACACAAATCACAAATAACGTTAGCAATAACTCTTGAAGAACCGTGCAGACTAAGCAAAAAAAACTCTTTGGAGGAACGGACCAATTTGGCCATGGACAAATGGCCAAAAACTGAACTTTCATCTGCCTCGGTCTCAGAGGCTAGAAATGTAGAGGCTTTACTCGTCATCTCCCCTGATGACGACCCACTTAATCGATTTTCTTGCTACTCAAAAGATCATCGGATAATCGGCTTAACTCTTCAGTTTGTAACTAACAAACGAGACTAGCAAACTCTGCTCTGGATTACAGTTCAGGATACTCCATTACAATACACCCCAAAAACCGACTTTATGCACTTTTGCTCGACTTTCTTAATAGAACTCTGCTCGACGATGAGCACCAACTTATGTTATGAATGGTAATCCAAAAATTATATATACCAAAATTAAAAAATTAAATTTAAATCTGCACCGCAAAATGCAACATATAGTATGTACTGTTTATAAGCATTGCATACATCGCAAATTATGACCGCTTACGGGTATTGACTTTGTCGGCCTTTCGAAATAAAATTCTCTCTGTTTCGTAAATAGACAAGTAGCAGATGTAATGAAAGCATTCTTCTAGAACTGGTCAGCAGTCTATCCTCAAATGCCTTTATGACTGCATTGGCTCGATTCGTTATTTTTATTTCAAAGTTTTTTTTATCCCATTTTTTTGTTGTGCGGTTAAACAATAAGACTTGACTATAATATTTAAATATATGCATATGCAACCCGGTTTCCAATATTATTTTAAACAAATAAGAGAGACTTTAAATTTTTAAAATTGGTGGACCTTTTTTTTAATGAACGTCTACATCTTCAGTTCGGTATTTTTATTTATTTTGCAATTTTATTTATTCTTTTAAAAAAATAATTAAGACACCAAAAAGAACATTTACTATTGAAATATTACATGCCGAGTACATCATAATCAATCGTTAGCATACTGTACAGACAGGTGGATGGATGAATACTCGCATTAACCGCCTATAAACACATATAAAAAAAACTATATGCTTAAGGTATCGAGACGAAGTCATACCTTAATAACCGCCGACAGTCATGGCCACTGTAGTAGATGTTGCACGTTGCTTTTCTAGGTGTCCATTTCCAATCCATCACGTTTTCTGGATGGCTGCAATATCAGCCTTAAATTTGTGAAGTGTGTCAATCAGTTGTTTAGTTGCCCCATCCCTGTTAAGGGACTGGTGCTTATTTTAAAATTTTTAAATCTTAAACCTTTATTGCATATCTTACTTTTGTTATTTTAAGTTTAAACAATATGCCATGTATCTATGTTTGTTTCGTTTCTTCTGTGCTCTATACGCCGCAGACGCCTACATCATTCTCACTGTTATTTTAATACTTGCACATACTATATACACCGAAAGCTGCTGCATTCGGATGTGGCGACGACTAAGACCACATTTTAGCATTATTTTTTTTACGTTTTTCCGAAGTGTAAGCCTATGGTTCCATATACTTTTGAGTTTGTTGTATGTGGTAGGAAAACATTAAAAAACAGAATTTATGTTGATGATTTTTGTACCAGTCACACATATTGTGAAACAGGTATTTTCACTTTGTCGGAAAGTTTATAACGCATTAAAGGAGACATCGTGTGCCCCATAAAGTATATATATTCTTGACAAGATTGACAAATTGAGTCGATCTAGCTATGCTCTTTTGTCCATCTATAAGTTTGTTGCTCAGTTTAAAAAATGTTAAGCTGAAAGTTTAAACTTAAGCATAGATTTTTTCACGTATTTGCCTGATTTTATACCTGCCACACGTAGTGTGAAACAGGTATATTCAGTTAGTCGGAAAGTTTGTGTCGATCTAGTTATGAGCGTCTGTTTGTTGCTGCGCGTTTTATTCGTTTAGTTTTAAAAATGTTGGGCTGAAATTTTTAACTTAAGTTTTTCTAGGTCCAGTGTACTCTGTATGTTAGAATCAATGTGACACACCTTCATACAGACATAAGAGATGTGTTCAAAAAGTATCGCATATTTTGTATTTTTTTTTTTTTTAATTATTTATTTATTCATGAATATCTATTTTGTCCCCTTTAAAGTAATCCCCTCCCGATAAAATACACCTATGCCAACGTTTTTTCCAATCCTCGAAACAAGCCAAATAGTCCCTTTCCGGTATAGCCATCAGCGCCTTCTTCGAATTAGCTTTTATCTCCTCAATCGACTAGTAACGCGTTCCCAGGAGTGGTCTCTTGAGTTTTGGGAATAGCCAGAAGTCACACGGTGCCAAATCAAGCGAATACGGTGGTTGCGGAACGATATTGGTTGAATTTTTGGCAAAAAAGTCACGAAAAATCAATACAGTTTTAAAAAAAAATCATCATTTTTGGTACCAACCGAGACTTGACACGTTTGAGGCCCAAAACATCCTTCAAAATTGTATTAATTGATCCTTTCGATACGCCAATTTCATCAGCAATGTCTCTCATAGTTAATCGACGGTGTGCAAGCACTAATTCTTTTACTTTTTGATGTGAGCATCGTCCGTTGAGGTCGATGGTTGATCAGGGAGCTCTTCGTCTTCAACACGTTCGCAACCTTCTTTCAACAATTTATACCAATCAAATGTTGGTATAAATACAACATTTTGTCAAGTTATTTTACAAAAAAAATTATTTATAAAGCGAATGGTTTCAAATATGCTACAAATGCTTCTTATATCAAGCCAATCCTTCCATTTCAAATTGGTTGAGATCGGAGCGCGAATTTTTAAATTTTTAAGAACATTTTTAATTTTAAGATAAACATTTTTTAAGATAAAATTTAGTACAAATGCTGAACACGAAAGTTTATTCACTTCAAATTACGTGTAAAAGGTATATAAGCTTCGGTCGAACCGAAGTTAAAGTTTTTCTTTATTTATTAATTGATATGGCTGGTATCTGTTTATAATTTCCACTTGAAAGTGTGGAAGAACAAGAATGGATGCAAAAATAGTTTGAGTAACACCTGGACCTATTTGTAGGAGTATGACATCGAGGATATCAGGTCTTCGAAGACATCTAGAACATTGGAGTCGTCAACCTGTATCCATTAGCATTAGATTACAACCATTGATGCGAAACCCTACGTGCTGCCACGGTACAAGAGGATTGGCTGAAAAATTGATTTAAAATTTGCCATTTTGTTGGGTATGTTTAGGCGAAAATCACGACTACAGTGATGATGTAATATCGGCAGCAAATTTTCCCGAATATAAGACTGCAGTATCAGCAGCAAATATTAACGTGGCTATCCCTTTTTTGCTTAATCAGCTTTATGTTTTCAATAAAATTTGACATTTTTCAACACTCATTGCAAAATTTGGCTAATGGAAAAAAAGCAGACTAATTTAACGGTAAGAGTGAGATCACTAGTTTATTTTAATTTTTTATAACAATTAGCTTATTGTAATTCCATGAAAATTTATGTAAGTCATTAAGGCTTATTATCCAAAGAGTGGTGGTTAAAAGAGATCGACCTGTATAGAAGTCAGATGTGTACCAGATCAAGCACTGATCCCAAATCTTAGCTGATATCGCTTACACAATCTGTAGCAACTGTAGCGTCGCAGCTTCGAAGAAGATTTATCTGAGAATCTGGTCAAGCAGACAATAACTAGTGTTCATTTTATTTTATGATTAAAAGTAAGGATGAGTCATTTATAATCTTTCTATAACAATGCGCGATCAACACGATGCAAACTGAAAAGCTCGGAATTCCAGAGCTTTTCAGTTTTATAACGCACACCAAAATTCATCGTGGGTTCTTCGAGTAACTTCTACGTCCAAGCGTAGTAAGCTTTGGCGAAACTTTTACCCCTAAATTCTCCATTTCGACGTAGTCATTCACCATCTAGGTAAGCAAGAACGCTTGACTTCAGTAGTTGTGCCGTTAAATAATCAGTAATCGCTCCAAACTCAGTGAACATAATCTAATCCAATTAGTAGTTTCGACTCCGCATTACTATATGACTGTCTAAATTAGAGCATACGTATTTAGTAAACCGTCGGTCTCACCACCGGCTGCGATTTATTTTAACTACGTGCCGAAATTTCCTGACCAACTGTTGCAAAATTACTTACTCCCGTGCCTTTATGTGCCTGCGAACTTTAAGTAGCATTTACTGCTAGGATCAATGAGCAAACACTTCACGCGCTTCATTCGCCTTCTTCAATTTAATAATTTGAGCCATCAATTCTAATTTTTACGTATGTAATTTGTGAGGCTAATCATTAGTCCATTCTATATACCAAATAGGCGTGCGCTTCTTTAAGGCGAGTGCTTAAAAACCGACACTTCATTGTCTTTATAACCCGACATCGCGCAATTGTTTTTATTCTATACTAGCAGGTACCCGCGGCTTTGCTCGCGCTTTTTTTTTTTTGCTTCTTTTTTGGTGGCTAAATATAAATTTTAAAAAAATGTGGGTTCAAATTTTGAAAATCCCATAAACACGACTAACCATCATTCAAATACGCCCAGTTTCAAGTCTCTACGTTTATTCAATTCAAATGTATGACTTTTTTTTCAAGGCTCTCATTAGGCCCCGGGTCAAAAATTTCTAAAATCTCGTCTAAGTGCTCACCTGTAACAAAAATAAAAGAAATTGGTTCAAAATCTATATTGGGTCCACATATGGATCCCAGATCCAATTTCCGGAAATCCCTTGAACACCTTGAGCGCCAAAAATGTTTTTTTAACCATCTTTCAAATGAGCCCAGTTTTATGTCTCTACGTCTATTCAATCCAAAGATATGGCTTTTCCGGATTCAAGGCCCCCATTAGGCCCCGGGTCAAAATTTTCTAAAATCCCGTCTAAGTGCTCACCTGTAATAAAAATAAAAAAAAAATTGGTCAGAAAAATCTATATTGGGTTTACATATGGGTCCCAGGTCCAAATTACGGAAATCCCTTGAACACCTTGAACGCCAAAAATGTTTTTTAACCATCTTTCAAATGAGCCCTGTTTCAAGTCTCTACGTCTATTCACTCCAAAGACATGGCTTTTCCGGTTTCAAGGCCCCCATTTGGCCCAGGGTCAATATTACATTTTACAATTTTTTTTTTTTTGCCCTAAACCATCCTTGTGTGAATACGCACACACATGCAAAATTTCGTGAAAATCCGTCCAGTAGTTTTCGCGTCCATCGATCACCAACAGAACTTGGGACTTATTTTTATATATATAGTAGATAAATTGATTTTATTCAATAAAAATTTTACTTTTAAAAACACAAAGGTTATGCTAATTGTAAGTAATATAAATTCATACCGCAGCGTATTCTTCTCACACTTTGGCACACCAATCAAGACAAAACAATAAAAATTCAAATAAGGCAGCTAAGTGTGGCAGTGCTCAGATAAACTCACAAAAATTATATTAGTACTACGATACGTTCAAACATGTATATAAATAAGTTGAGCTACAGCCGATTGTTGACCTTGGCAGCACTTAGTGTTTTGCACCAGTGGTTGTAATCTAGTGCGACTCGATACCAAATCGGGATACCGACTTTGCGAATGTCTTTCAAGAATTGGTCCTCCCAACACAGCGGCGGACGTCCTCTCTGCCGCGCCCCTCCGATTTGTATGACTTATTAACTTTTCTTGCCAGAGCCTCTGTATTCATTCGACATTGGTGACCAGCCCAGGACAGCTCTTTGTATTGGATGGTCCTGAATATGTCCATGTCAGCATATATCTCGTACAGCTCATTGTACGCGCTTATTTGAATGTCATATTCCACTCTAACTGGATCAAAGATTCTCCGAAGTATTTTCCTCTCAACGCCGACTTATCCGATTCTTTCATGACCCATGCTTCTGAGCCATACATCAGGACCGGCATTATCGACGTCTTGTAGAGTTTAATTTTTGTTTCTCTGGACAGAACTCTACTTTGCATTTGCTTACCAAGACCAAAATAGCTACGGTTAGCAAGAGTGATTTTCGTTTAATTTCCTGACTGATGTTGTTGTCGCTGTTTATATCTATGCTGAAGTTCTCTGTTCTCAAAGACCGTCTACGTCGTGTAGAGTATCTGTGGGTGGATACCAAGTACTTCGTCTTGCTCTCGTTCACCATTTGTTCTTTTGGACGGGACTTTTTGATGATTGAAGCGGCGATCTTTTCTAACTCTGCGTTTGTTTAACTTCTAAGACATCGTCGTAGTCTGATGGTTCCACAGTAAGCCTATCATCGGACGAGGGACGCAGATATTCATCATTTCCGCTGGCGGTATTATTCCAGTTATACCCCTCAAATAGGGTAGAGAAGTAGCTAATCCATAACCTTAGTGATTAATGGACATCTATTACCATGTTTCCTTGCCAAGACTGCCTTCGTGGTTTAGTATAGCCAATAATCTCTCTGGCTGCCGTAGCTAATGAGAAACGCTTCCACTGATCGATTATACAGTCGGAGGCCGGCAGATTTTCTCGGGGTATGTGCGAGACCCTTGTCGAGAAGACAGCTGCGGTCTGCCGCGAGTTTTGCCTACCAACATTTAGCTTTCGTTGTAAGGTAGCTCGCTTGGCTTGCGCTGTGCTGAGTTAAGTACGAACTAAGGCTAGAACAAGGTAATGGTCTGAGTCGATGTTTGAAAAAGAATGCCTGGCATCAATCACCACATGATCTATTTGGGTGCGGATACTTAGGTCGCCACTTTACCATGTTGCCTTGGGGATGTCGATATGTGGGAATCTGGTACTACTTACAATCATGTTTTTGTCCGCTGCAAAGTCGATTAGTCTTTCTACATTACTGTTGGTGGTGTCATGTAGGCTAAATTTACCGATGGGAGGGCGAAAGATTTCTTCTCTCCCAATTTGTGCGTTGAAATCACCGATGACAATTTTGATGTCATGCTTGAGGCAGCGATCGTAGAGGCTGTCTATTCGCTCATAGAATTCGTCTTTCTCCATCTCATCTTTAACATTTTGCTAATGTCGCAAAATTTAACTCAGATGCGGATCGAGGTAAGACGTTCACATACCTTGTTGCTAATCTACTAAACTATCAAAATATAAATTTAAACAAGTAATAAGTAGATAAAGATTCAACTGCGCAAATTAATGGCGTTTATTGTGCATATTGTATACGTGAGTTGGCGCCTACTCGTGTAGTGGAAAAACACGAAGTACTGCAAAAGCAGTGCGCAATTTTAAGAAATGGGCCAATGTACCGATGTCAGTGTGTGTTATTGCTACATAAAAACAAATTAGTGCGTATAAAAATTTAAGCCTAAATGAGTTCCTAAATAGAAAATAGTTGTCTTTATTTGTGGTGTAGAAAAAGTAGCGCGCAAAATTATTATGGTGTTCACAGTGCGGTGATAGTTGTCTTATTGTGGTATTGTGCTTCTTTAAAGTAAAACTTAGCAGGACTTAGCAGGGCTGTAATTTTGACAACTATCACCTCACTCTCAACTCTCTAAATATTTATATTGTACAAACTTTAGAAGTTAATGTTTTGACAAAATCGAAACAATAGAACATTTTTTTATTGTTTCATTTTAAAAAAATTCCACAATGATGACTTTGTAGCAAATGGTTGCCGACTTTTTGTTTTTTTTAGGTTTTCAATACTGTTTTTACGTTAGATTATTGGAAAGTACTTTTGTTATTTAGGTGGCTTGATTAGTCGAGCATTTTTATTGTTTTAGTACGATAATATATCAGGTAATTGACTTTTTTTTAATGTTAATATTTAAAAATTGTTTGGTATCTTCAAAAAAAAATTAAAAGGCTCGATTTAACTTATGTTCATATATCCATACGAACGAATAAGTATATACATATGTACATACATATTTCCGTAATCATATGTTGTCATCCATATATGTATGTATGTTCGAGTAGGTGATATATCAAACTAATGCCAATTTTTTCATTATATTCATCATACAACGTTTGGTGAGCGTCAAAACACAACTTCCTATTTCTATTTAATTGAACAATTAAGAAAGAAAATTGTCAAAATGATTTATTTTTCAAAACAAATTAATTTGGTATATTTGTATGCGTATCTATTTGTATATGTATGTATAATCATGCATTTTTTTTTTTATAATAGTTTGAACCTCTCTATATTCAAACAACCAATATATAAAATATTGGGAAACTTCATATTTTATATACTACATATTTATTTCTATGGTTATTTTCATCGTTTAGTATGATATTCCATATAGTTAAGAACAGGTTTCACACCATTTGACATTGATTCCACTACTTTGTTGGGCTATTAGGAGTTTGGCTTATCAGAGTCTTGAATTAAGAATTGTCTAGCAATGCATTTAAATTTTGAATAATAACGTTAGGTAATAGTACCGGAGCAATCCCTTCTATTTGTTTAATTTTCAACAAAATCGAGATTTCCTACATCTGTAGCAGGTCATTAAGGTTCTACCATAATGTTATTGTCACCGTACTTAAATTCGTTGATATTTTTTTTTTCTAATTTTGTTTGTACCACCAGGTAGAACGTCTGGAAGCCCAAAAAATTGGTGGAATCAATGTCAAGTGGTGTGAAACCTGTAGTAAACAATATATGCTATTGTACTAAACTATTATAAAATTTGATTATAGTCCCCAATACAAAAAAAAAAAAAAATATTAAACTATAAAAAAACCTAAAATATTTAAATTTTGTTTTTCTAAAGGCTAAAGTCAAGTGCATCAAAGAAGCTGACATAAAATTTTGACACTATTTTTGGTTTTCCATGGATAACTTGGTCAAATCTAATTTTAATAAAATAAATATAAACTCCTTGATTAACTAGAAAAATATATTTTAAAAATAGTCTTTCACTTTTATAAAAAGAGCAAATCTTTTAAGCTGTGAACCACTATATAGTACGATTAAGCACGAAGCCGAGCTTTACTAGAAGGTCCCTGTTTGCGTTTGACTTGATCGGTAAGCACTTTCAGAAATGCAATTTTTTCTTATCGTTTGCTTCTTTTTGCTTTTGCTTCTTTATTCTATAACGCAACTATGGTGATAACGGCTAAGCAATATTTCCAAGTTTTACTCAAAGTTTATTTTGAGTGATTATATATACATGTATAATACGAATAAACACGTATTTGAGCTAACTAGATAAACAAAATCTATTGAGGTTTGATTTTATTGGATAAGCACTTACAAAATTGATTTTCAATAACCGCGATTAAATGGTGATTTCCTTATATTTTCTTTCGATTTGTATCTAGTATCAATTGGTTTCACATTTAATTTCTTATATTTTATCCTTAAGGTAAAATAGAAATATATTTTATATATGTACTATATTAAATTATGAAAACGGAAAAAGAAATGTTAATTTCAACATATTTCTCAGAAAGATATTTCAAACCGCTCGTTTTAGTAAAATACACCATTAAAAATATGTTTTAATTATAAAAGTTATATTAGCAGAAACGTTATTCTTTTTTTAATTTACTGCACCCAAAATTACATCGGTATAATTTTTTAATTATCATTTTACCAAGTTTCTAGTAAATTAATTGTAAATAAAAGTGTTAAGCAAAACCAACCCAACAAAAAGAATGCCAACTTGGTTAAAATGAATTTCTCGGAAATGAATTTAGAAATTAATAAAAACATAAGTGATTCCTGGACATCTGTAATCATGCTTCCATGTTCATCCTTGCAGAGAGAACCATCTTGATTATTACCTTCAGCCATAAACTTGATTTTTTGATAAAATCCTCGGTTCTCATTTCTTCCACCTATCATCTCAACATCCTCCAATTCACACCTTTCCAGTTCTCTTTTCCTTTGTTTCGATTTCTTTGTTGACACCACAGAAATCCTAAGTGCCGGGCATTAATTAGCACGTGATCTTTATGGATGCGGATATCCGGGTTGCCACTGCGCCATGTTGCCTTGTGAATATCGAGATGTGGGAATCTGGTACTACTTATTATCATGTTTCTGCCAGCAGTAAAGTCGATAAGCCTTTCTCCATTACTGTCGGTTATGTCATAAAGGCTAAATTTACCGATAGTAGGGCTAGAGATTTCGTTTCTCACAAATTAGTGAGATGTCATGCTTGTGACACCGGTCGTAGACGCGTTCCAAGCGCTAATATAATTCATCTTTTACATTTGCCGGGGTAAGGCTTATGTTGAAAAATTAAGCTTTAATGCGTTTCGATGCGAGACGTCTTCAACTGTAAACTTGGAGACTCCTGATCAAATAAAACACTCTTGTAACTACTTCAAATAATCTGAAAAGACGTATGGCTGGTTTAAGAACCTAGTATATAGCTTTGTAATGTACTGAAGAAAAATGTATCTTAAATAAATAATGAACATCATTATCTACTGAAAATACCTGAAAACACTATGTGTGACAGGTATAAAAATGTTTCATAACCGAAAAATTTTACTAAAAAAATTCATTGTAATGATAGTATTACAAAACAACAGAAAACTTTTACAAGTGCAATCAAAAATTTTAGTAACACTAGTGATAGCTAACCGTTAATTCAAATGAATAATAATAAAAATTTTGGTCACAGGGTTTCTTTTCGACGGGAACAAATAACTTAAACAAACATCCGATTCTGAAAAATTGCACAAATTTAATTTGTGCAAAGGGCGCTCAAAGCGGTTTCTAATGCAAATTTAATTTTTAATTTCTTGCAAGACCTTCTGAATACTAATTTATGTTCATTGTTGGTACATGGATACACCTTAAAAATGCCTAGACCAATATTTTTCATTTATAATCATTTTACTCCCAATCATTATTGCTTTAAAATGTAGTATTAGCTCTTAGTTGAAAATTTAAAAGTATTGATGTAGACCTCTAAAATTTGTCTTTTTGTCGCCTCAATCATCTTAAAAAAACGGCAGCCAACATTTTGTAATTTTTAACTAATTATGGTCTATTTTTCAAGTAGAAGTGAGACGAAAGAGGTGATACATACAATAAAAAATTGATATCGGAACTAGTGATCCATCTTCATAAACGAAACACTACTTGCTCACAGAAATGTAAGCTGAAAGTCATTTTTTTTTTAAACTTGTGTCAATTGAAATGTAATAAGTACGAAGTTATTTATTAAATTTATTAACTCAAACATTTTTTGATTTATTTACATATTTTAACATTTTCCTACGGTGAATAAAAATCAAACATCATAAATAAAAAATTAAATTATATACCTGAGTCAATGCACTCTAATTGGTTCAATGAGCAAAATTAATACTTATTAATTATTATATAATTGTTTCGATACTATTATATAATTGTTTTGATATTAGACGATTCTTAAGTTATTGTTATATATTTAAATCAGCTTGTGTGCAAGGTTTGTTAAAAAAAAAAAAGCAAAATAAATTTATGTGGTTTAAATAAATTATTTTGTGCTGGGTACAGGAAATTCTTTGTAGTATGGCACACTTTACACACTTAATTTTGACGATTTTTATAATTCAAGTCTTGCGCATGCTCAAAAGTTGAATGTAATGTTTCATATCTTTATTGATTTTTATACCATTTGTGTTATTATAAAAAGTTTGAAATTAAACAAAACCTACGATAAATTAAAATGATTGTATCTAAAGCTATTAAAAATTATAGAATGTAAATATGGTTTAAATATATATAAATATTAAATTATTAATTTATCAAAAGTTGTTTATATTTATTTTGTATGTTTTAAAAAATTAATCTATTTAATTGTGCTTTGTGCAAATAAATGTTTCTAAAATATAATTTTTATAACAAATCTATGTGAAAGTAATACAAATATCTCAACATAATTTAATACCTTAAAAACGATATGTTTTTTACATAAAATATATAATATATATACATATATAAAGTATATTGACGTGAAAAGTCAATCAAGCGTTTATGTATATGAAAACACCGAATGAGTCAACTAGTGTAATAGATACAATGCTTCATAAAATTGTAATGAGTTCTTGCAAAATACTCACTATAATTTAGTAATTTACATTTTAAATAAATTCTAATAATCTTATAACTCTCAAACAGTTTAAGCAAAACAATATATTTTCAGCCTGTTTGGATGTGAGGCGTCAACAAGGGACATGAAAAATGAACTTTATAAGTAATGTTGATGTACCACATGAACCTGTTAACGCAAGTTGGACAAATATTACTGATTATGCAGAAACTCCTATCTATATTAATATGCTTTAACTGTTTGAGAATTATAAGATTATAAGAATTTATTCGAAAAGTAAATCACTAACTTCGAAAATGGGAGCCTGACTGATGAACTCTGCACTTTATTTAATAGTCACACTTAAATTATTGCACTTAAAAATATACACCATAAGAATCAATACACTTAAAAGTGTTTGAACCAATTTTACAGTACACATCTCTATAAATCACTAAAAAAATCTTATTTCTGACTCAATGGCTACATGAAAAAAAAAAAAAAAAAAACAGATTTTCAAGCAATTTACAAGAGATATTAGATTGTCCATTGCATCCACCAAAAATAGTCGTGCAGCGCTTATACACGTTTTTTTTTTTATATTTTTTCAATTACATTTTGTACAATAGAAATATTGTGAGTGACTAAACATTTATTTGAATGGTTAACATTTCTAAAATTTAGACGGTGGGGCCATTAGCATGAAATAATTTTTAAACAACAAACCGGGAAATGATAGTCTACAAAAAGTCAGTTGTACGAACCCAATATAAATTTGTGTGATTAATTTGAAAGCAAAACTTATGTAGGCGTCAAAAAAAGTCCTGTATTCTTTAATTATTATATGCAAAACCTTTAAATAGCCAATAAGTTTAGATTAAAAAATGAAAAAAAATTTTGGTTGGTTCGGTACTTACGTACAAAACGAAAATACAAGGATATTAAGTCGTTTCAATTTTTTGTATTAACAAATTATAATTGTAAAATTTTTTTGTTACATTTTTAATATAGAAAATTATTATCTTTTTCAGAAAAAAAATTGAGAAAATCGGCAAAATGACACAAATGACTCAAGACGAAATTATTACAAACACTAAAACTGTGTTGCAAGGACTAGAAGCTTTGCGAGTCGAACATGTTTCGTTAATGAATGGTATTGGCGAGGTTCATAGAGATCAGGAAAAGTCAGGCATTTTAAAGAAGAATATCGAATATATTGAGCTTGGCCTTAGCGAAGCACAAGTTATGATGGCTCTAGCATCACATTTACAGAACATTGAAGCCGAAAAACAAAATTGAAAACCCAAGTACGACGATTGCATCAAGAAAATGCTTGGTTGCGAGATGAACTAGCAAATACTCAGCAAAAATTTCAAGCATCTGAGCAATTAGTTGCACAATTGGAAGAAGAAAAGAAACATCTTGAGTTTATGGCATCTGTAAAAAAAGTATGACGAAAATCAGGAACAAGAAGATTCAATTGATAAATCGCGTACAGATCCTGTTGTAGAACTCTTTCCGGACGAAGAAAACGAGGACCGCCATAATATGTCGCCAACTCCACCAAGTCAATTTGCGAATCAAACATCTGGCTACGAAATTCCGGCTCGTTTACGAACTCTTCACAACCTAGTTATTCAATATGCTTCTCAGGGCAGGTAAGACGCACTAAAAGTTCTTAGTTTTTATTTATTTGTAAAAAATAAGGTTTGAAAAATAGTATTGTCACCCTAACAAGCTCGTTAGTTTCTTTTGACGGACCAGTTCGTTCAAACGATAAACGATGCGAAAAAGAAAAACTGAGCTCGGCTGTCATTTATTGCCCAGTACGGCAAAATTGCTCCCAATATTGTTTCAGAAACATTCAATTTTGCTGGAAAGAGCTGACTTCTACTTTAACGAAACAGTAGACACAGCAAATTTACTTAAATCAAACATATTTTTGCAGACGTATGTACAAATATGTATATATAGTATGTGGTTGCTTTCTAGTAAAAATCTAATGAAATAAATTTTTTACTACTCTGACAACGCTTTGGGTGTTTGGCAGCGTCATCATACAGACGCGAACGATGCCAAGTTTAGTCATTGCTTTGAAAAACTTTGATTTTATTGGGGTTACGAAAGCTGCCTTAAAGTCGACAAATCGGTGGTGTGTGTCGGTTTGCTTTTCTTTGATTTTCACCAGGATATGGTGTAGCGTAAATATGGAGTCGGTGGTTGACTTCTTTGGTCTAAAACCGCACTTTTACTGTCCAACTATACTTGTTACGTAAGGTTTCAATCTATTACACAATACGCCAGATGGGATTTTATAAGCGATTTGTATGAGACTTATACCGCGATAGTTTGCGCAGACTACGGGTCTTCTTTCTTGGGCAAAGATCACTTATTCAGTTTGTCCGAAAGTTTGCAACGCATTGATGGAGGCATCGGAGACCCCATAAAGTATATATGTTATTGATCAGCTCGATGAGACGAATCGATTTAGCCAAGTCCGTCTGTCTGTCTGTTGCGATGCGTTTTACTCGGAAAGTTTTAATGATATTGACCTGAAATTTGAAACATAAGCTTTTTGTGCTCCTAGTTAGTTTGTATGTCAGAAGCAAGGTGCCACGCCCATTTTTAGATGTAGCCCCCCATACAAACTTACCACTTTTTTCGATTTTTTGTATGAAAATAGTTATTATTAATGAATACTTTTACTACAATTTGATGTAAAAATACAAAAATAATTTAAGCACCTGGTGAACATATAAACTATTAAAAGTGTTGTGTAACGGGTATTTCAGCTTCGGTTCCACCGAAGTTAACGTTTTTCCTTGTTTCATTTTGCATAAGAGTTGATGCATACATCGAATAAACTTTTCGCCGCCGGTCTTAAATAAATCTGCAGAAAGTTCGTCTGCGCCTGCCGCTTTGTTTGTTTTAAGCCTTCGTATGGCTTCTAAGATCTCGTCATAGTCTGGTGGCTCCACAGAAGGTCCTTCATCGGTCAAGGACCCAGATATTCATCTTCTCCGCTGGCGGCATTGTTCTCCCTCTCGCTCCCAAATAGGGTAGAGAAGTGGTTCCTCCATAAAATAAGTGATTCCTGAAAATCTTTACAGAAAGATGCTCCATTCTTATAACATTCGGTGAAACGCTTCATTCTTTGATAGAATTTTCGAGACTCGGTTCTGTCGTACCAATAACCTCTTTGGCTGCTGTACTGTAATGAGTTTGATATATGTATGTATGTTTTCACATATCGTTTATACAGTCGGATGCCGGAGTAGTCTCTCTAAGCAACGAGATTAGCCTACCAACATCTAGCTTTCGTTGTATGTCTGTTTGCTCGTACATTAATCACACTAGATGCATGTCTGGCATCGATTAGCACGTGATTACTTTTTGGGTTCGGACGCCACTGCGCCAAGTTGTCTTGTAGATGTCAAACTGTTGGAATCTGGTGCTACTTATGACTTATGACTTACGGCCCGCGGCAAAGACGATTAGCCTTTCTGCATTACTATTGGTGGTAGGCTAAATTTTCCGATGGTTGGGCAAAAGATTTTTTCTCTCCCAATTTGGTCTTTATCCAGTGTACACTAGCACAACTTCGTTCTATATTGATATATTTTAAATTTGATTGAATATGACTACAAAATTTGTTTATTATTTTCATTATATTAAGAAGATAACACCTATCATAAGAGGGCCGAAAACATCGATAAAAATAAAGAGCAATGGTTCATTTCAGTCAATTTACATATATATATATATATATATATATATATACTAGCAACTCACCCCGGCTTCGCACGGGTGCAGGTACTCTCGGCTTTGCTCCTCCACTCCCCACTTTTTCCTTTTTTTTCCTCCCTTTCTTTTCTTCTCCCCCAATATTAAAGAGCCGCCACCGCCAATTAAAAATCTTTTGACAAATAATCATTCGCTATCTAGACATTTTTTAACCAACATCCGGAAGTACAATAATAGCCTTTTTTCAAATGACAAACAAACAAACAAAAAATCAAACATTTCCTCTTTATAATATTAGTATAGAAAAAATGTGAATTTTATTTCGCAGCGCACTCGATTGAAGAAAGTTTTTTGTTTATTTTTTTTGCAACTTGGGTTTGATTATTCAAGTTTTAGAAAGCATCCCTAATTTTTTTTGAAAATGAAACATAGCCTATGTCACTCGGGAATAGAGTAACTTGCCAACGGTGAAAGAATTTTTTTAAATCGGTCCAGTAGCTTCAGAGAATATAGTATTCAGAACAAACAAACATTTCCTCTTTATATATTAGTATAGATATATATTTATTTATATATATATATATATATATATATATTCTCAATGAATCCTTTTCGTTCACACCACGCGTGTCCGGGGTATAAAATATGAAGAAGTCAAAGAACGCTGAGAACATAAAGAGAGAAAGAGAGTGAGAGCGCAATATGCGTAACATATGTGCATGGTACTTGCTTTTGTTGCTGGCTAATAAAAGAAGTACATATTTTGACATAGTTAATTATTTGTTTAATTTAATATATATTTCAATATGAATGTAATTTTTTTTAATATATATTACAATAATATATAATACATATAACACCTTAAGTTTTTACAGACTCAAAACAAATAAGCAAATTAAATAAAATTAAAAAAAAAAAGTTCGCTAAAAAATGCTGCTGTGCCGACGGCAATCACACAAAGGCGACCTTGAGCTAAGCCTTTCTGTGCACACATACAATTTTGAGCGCTGGCAATGCTAGCATGTGTAATACATATATCATAGGAAAAAGACTAATTTTTGGTTTTTAATTTTTAAAAATATGTTCCACCAAATCGATTACTTTGAAAATTTTATGTGTCAAAGTAGACAAACAAAGGTACATATATCTTCTGAAAATTTCATAGGTGTATCTTTAAAGTATCATGGTAAAAACTTCAATTAAAATCTTTAAAAAAAAATTTTGATAGAATTTTTGACCGAAAATTTTTTTTTAAAAATTTTTAAAGATATATATGAATTTTAAGAAAATAAAAGATTTTTCATCAAAACTTTTTTTCAACTGAGTGAGCAGAAAAAAATAAAAACTAAAAACATGTTTGTCACTATATCTTCCTTAATATCACCGATATCCAAAAACTAAGTATACAGAAATATTTCTCAAATCAAGGGCTATCGAACCTCATTTAAGGATATTCAATATCGTTGGAGGCACTTTTTACATGAAAACCCGGCTACACCCTTTTGACACAACATGTGTTGAGGTTCGGACTCGGTTTTTATCTACTTTTTATGTTAATAACATATCTGCATTTGCAAATATATAAGTATATATATATATATATATATATATATATATATATTTATATATATATATATATATATATATATATATATTTATATATATATATATATATATATATATATTTATATATATATATATATATATATATATATATATATATATATATTATATATATATATATATATATATTAAACATTTTTATTGAAATCGATTTTCAAGATAACTTCTAGTAAATGTAGTTCCCGGCTCCGTTTCAAATGGTCCATTCGGAAAGTGTAATTGTGCGGCCTTTATTCCACAAATAACGCGTGTTCCGCGTTCCACATAGATTAACGACTTCACAAAACCCCACAAGAATTATTCAAGAGACGTTAAATAGCATGATCTTGGCAGCAAACTCACACGGCCATTTTGAGAGATAAGGTGCTCACCAAATTCATCCTCCAACATGTCGATTGTTTCTCGACCTGTGTGGCATCTGGCGCCGTCTTTATGATACCACATGTCAACCAAGTTCAACTCAGCCAAATGGGTAAAAAAAAAGTGTTGACGGTTTTTCCAGGGTCGTCTTCGAAGAGAAATGGTCCTATGATGCCACCAGTCCATAAACCACACCAAACTGTCGTTTTTTTCGGGATGCATCGGTAATTCTTGTATAGCTTGTGGCTGTTCATCTCTCCAGATGCCTGTTTACTTACCCGTTGAGCCAGAAATGAGCTTCATCGGTGAACACAATGTTTCGATAGAACAGCGGATCTTCATGGGGCTGTTGTAAGGCCCATTCACCAAAAATTAAACGTTGAGGTAAGTCATTCGGCTTCAATTTTTGCTGGATTTGAATTTTATAGGTTTCTTGACCCAAATCGACACGTAAAATTTTCCATGTGGTTGAGTAACACATGCCCAATTTATTAGAACGGCGACGAATTGACATACAGTAAGTAAGTGCTTTGAAAAATTTTGATCTTATTGGCGTGTCGAGATCGGTTTTGTAGTTGACGAATAGGCGGTATACCTCGATTTGTTATACCCGTTACACATAGTGTAAACGGGTATATTCAGTTTGTCGGAAAGTTTGTAACGCACTAAAGGAGACGTCAGACCCCATAAAGTATTTATATTCTTGATCGGTTCGATGAGACGAGTCGATCTAGCCATGTCAGTCTGTTTCCCGCTATGCGATTCAAACGCTTAGTTTTAAAGATATTGAAGTAACATTTTAAACTTAAGCTTTTCTCGGCAACTACAATGTATTTCCATGCTAAATTTGAATTATTTTTTACTACTTTTTAGGAAGTTATAGACAAAGTAATTTTTGCTTAATCTCACTTTTGCGTACAATTTCAAATTAATTGAAACTTAGAAAGTGCTCTCCTGCAAAACGGTAAAATCAGACTTTTTACCAACGATATGTAACAACACTTTCTTTTGTAACTTTTTGCTTGACAACCATTTTTTTACCTTTTCTTTAAAAGTATGTAGTTCGATCTTGACTACAGTTTTTACAAATAAAATAAATGGCTATCTCTTTTACATCTCGAACTTTCTCCCGAACCTTATTTAGTCTTATAGTACATTTCCACTGGCTTTAGCGTTAACCTGTTGGTTAAATTTTATCTTAAAATACTAAACGATGTTCTTAAAAATTTTGAAATTCGCGTCCCAATTTCAACATAAAAAGCATTTGTACCATATTTCAAGCCATCAGCTCTAAAAATAAATTTTCTTTTGTTTTATAAAGGGTGGTTAAATTTCAAGGGCCGATGTTGAAGGTGAACCACACCTAAACGTCAAGTTTTTTCCTGCATTTCTTTTGACATTTCTCAACTTCAGACTAACTCAATTTGAACCATGGAAAGATACACAATCGAGCAACGCGTTAAAGTTATTCAGGCCTATTATGAAAATGGGCGTTCAAATCAAAATGCATATCGTGCACTTCGTGATTTTTTCGGTCAATTTAATCGTCCAAATGTGAGGCACATTTTCACCTCAGTGGATTCGTCAATAAGCAGAATTGCCGCATTTGGGCGAATGAGAATCCAAGAGTGATTGTCGAAAAACCAATGCATCCACAAAGAGTGACTGTTTGGTGCGGTTTATGGGCTGGCGGCATCATAGGGCCGTACTTCTCTTTTGCGCGAAAAATTTGATGGCCGAATAATCTCACGTCGCGACGATGTCAACTGGCCGCCAAGATCATGTGATTTGACACCGTTGGGCTTCTTTCTTTGGGGTTATTTGAAAAAAAAAGGTGTACGCCAATAAGCCAACAACAATTTAAGAGCTAAGGGATGAGATAATTCGGCACATTAACGACATTGAACCTCAATTATGCCTCAGCGTCATCGAAAATTTAGAACATCGGATGGACGTGTGCCGCCGAAGCCGTGGCGGCCATTTAGCCGATATTTTGTTCCATACATAATTGAGTCATACCAATATATCATAATAAAAATAAATGTCAATAATTTCCTAAATAATTCGTGTTTTATTCAAAATCAACATCGACCCTTGAAATTCAACCACCCTTTATAGAAACTTGACAAAATTACATACAACATTTTGTCAAGTTCTTATGCAAAAATAAAGAAACTTTACTTATAGAGGTGGGCTATACCAAAAATTGGGCTTGGCACAATGATTTTAACATACAAAGTACGCAGGAGGAAGAAAAGCTTAAGTTTCCACTCGCAAATCTATGAGGAGGGAGAATTTCAACTTAAATGGTGTAGAAACTTCGTCTATCTAGGTACAGAGGTAACCAGTGACTAAAACATCAACCAGGAAATTAATCGAAGAGTAATGACATAAGCAAAGTCAGGAACATGCAATATAAAAGGCTGTCCTTGGTTGTTCCCTTGTTTCGTATGGAGGCAGTTGCTCCGTTTACGAGTAAGACGTGATAACTTCACACAGTAAGTCCGCTTGATAAGAACGTCTTTCTACTTTGATATTAGCACAACAATAAAATTTGGTTCCTTTCGAACTAGATTTTTAATATTAGAAAATGGGCGGTAAGTTTGTATGGAAGCCACATGTAAAAAGGGAGTTGTACCTTGGCTAATCTCTCTACCTAAAAATGGGCTATACCAAAAAATGGGTGTGGCACTTTCATTTTCGAACTTAACATAGTCGTTGGTAAAAAGGCTTAAAATTTCAGTTCAATATCTTTGCAACTAAGCGAAAGAACCTTCTTTAATGCATTACAAACTTTCCGACAGACTGAATATACCCGTTTACACTATGTGTAACTGGTAAAAAAAAAAATTTACATATACATTTTTTTTACCCGCTACACATATGTAGTGTGAACGGGTATTATCAGGTTTTAGAAATGTTTGTAAGACATTAAAGAAAGCGTCGTGGACCCAATAAAGTATATATGTTCTTGATCAGCTCGATGAGACGAGTCGATCTAGCCATGTCCGTCCGTCTGTTTGACGCTATTCGATTTATTCGCATAGCTTCATTATATATAAGGTTGTCAAATATCTCCACTTCCACTTTTTTGATCTTTATTCAATGCTTTATACAAAGTGTTACAGTGATCGGATTTAGTTCAAATATGCGCCGTTTTTTTCAATAATCTTTTTTTCATCTAGACGGCAACTTCATAATACCCCCCTTGTAGAACCCCCTCCTTATTAGCGAAGAACTCGGACAGCCAGTTTTCACAAGCCTCTTTTGAGGCCAACTTGACACCACCAAGGGCGTTCGCCATGGACAGGAACAGGCGGTAATCACTTGGCGCTATGTCCGGACTATATGGTGGATGCGATTAAACCTCCCATTCGAGCTCCCGTAGCTTCTGACGAGTCACCAAAGATGTGTATGGGTGGCGTTGTCCTGGTGGAACACTATACCCTTCCTGTTGGCCAATTCTGGACGCTTCTTGTCGATCGCCTGCTTCAAGCGGTCCAGTTGTTCGCAGTAGATGATAGAATTAAGCGTCCGGCCATATGGGAGCAGCTCATAGTGGATGATTCCCTTCCAATTCCACCAAACACACATCAAAACTTTCCTGGCCGTCAATCCCGGCTTAACCACTGTTTGGGACGATTTACCGGCCTTCGTCCACGACCGTTTTTGCTTGATATTGTCGTATGTGATCTATTTTTTCGCCAGTCACCATCCGCTTCAAAAATGGATCGAGTTTGGTCCGTTTCAGCAGCATATCGCAGGCGTTGATTCGGTCCAGAAGGTTTTTTTGCGTCAATTCATGCGACACCCAAACATCAAGTTTTTTTTTGTATCCAGCCTTTTGCCTTTTATGGTATAAAATGGTTTGGTGACTAACTCCCATCTCCTGGGCAATGTCACGATATGTCACACGCCGGTCTAACACGATGCTTTCCATGACTTGATCGGTATTCGCCGTCACAGGTCTTCCGCCGGCTGGCTTATCCATGGTGTCGTTTTCACCGGCTCTAAATCGTCGAAACCATTCCCTGGCGGTTCGAAGTGATAGAGTACCATCCTCCAATTTGCCTTTAACGAAGGAAAACTTCAAAATAACGCGAATTTCGCGCGTTATTGAACTCCATGTTTACACGTCTATAACTTTTGAACGCAGTAATCATGCATAGCGTCGTTTTGTAGTTTATGTCAAGACCTTTCAAATGATGTATAGTATTGTCCGATACGAAGCTCTTAAGCGCTTTGTACATAGCCTTATATTATATTTAACTGAAAGTTTAAACTTAAGCTTTTCGCGGCAATGATCAGGTTAAGTTCGAAAGTGACGCTCATTTTTAGTCGTACCTCCATACGAACCTACCGATTTTTTGTATAAAAATAGTAATTATTTAGGAAACGTTCTTTGAAAGTATTTATTATTTACGAATTTATTCACTCCGAATTGGACAAAAACACTTCCTATTTCATTAAATGTCAAATCAAGGGTGCCACGCCCATTTGTAGAATCAGTTTCCATATATACTTACCGCCGATTTTCAAATTTTTGTTTGAAAGAAGTTTTTATTTATGAATGTATTTACTTCAAATTTAGTAAAAAACACATCTAATATCATCCTATATACACATCACCAATATGATAAGGTCCGGGCTAATATATCATAAAGCCTTATTCAAATTTACCTCTTATTTTTTAATATTTTGAAGAGAACTATTGTTATTTCTCTTTTCTTCCGTCTGATCATATTACCACCGAAATACTGACTGTGTTTGAGCGCTGCGAATATATTGCTCATTAATATTCCTTAACGTTGCTCAACCCTTTCATCGAGTATGGCTAAAACGACTCGTATACAAAATCGTTACGCTACTTCCTCAATATATAAATCAGGTTTTCGAGTCTTAATTGAAGCAGGTGTACCCAAAGGCAGTATTCTAAGCCCCACTTTGTATGTTCTGTGCACATCAGACTTACTTACAAATTAAAGTCTCCCAATATCGACATTTCCGGGCGATTCAGCTATACTATGCAGAATCAGAAGCCCAGTAATAAAGAGAAAAAAAACTTGTGAGTAGCTGGCCCTTCTCAAGTATGGCTGGTCAACTGGTGTTAAAAAATTTAAACAGCAAAATCAAGCATGTGGCTTTTACACTTAACAGATTACATACCTTCCTATAACTCTAAACAATATTGAAATCTAACAAAAAAATTAAGTATTACATCTCGACGACCTTTATCTGGACACATACCCTACCTACCGTAAGCATATTAAAGCTAAAAAAAAAAAACACAAAAATAAAAGAGAGTGCAAGTAATATGAAAATTTTACAAAGAGTGCAATTAAAAAAAAATAATAAAATTTTCTCACTAGTGCATCCTGATACATTTGCCACGAGAGCATCTACGATGATTTCAGAATACCACTTATGAAAACTGAAATATCCCGTCAAAATGTAAATATGAAGGAGAAACTCCGTGCTCAACCCAATCCACTTGTAAGATCTCTCACTCGACAAGCCACTCAAACTCGACTCAGAACGTATGACTTACTAGCTCAACTGGATGCAACTGTTTAAGTAATCAAAAAACATTAAATAAAATATCACCAGGAAAATACAAAGACAGAAGTAAACAAGAAATAACGTTAACTTCGGTTGAACCTAAGCTTATATACCTGTCAAGCTGTCAAACTGACCAAGAAAATATATACATTATAGGATCCACGATGCCTCCATTAATGCGTTAAAAACTTTCCGACAAACTGAATATACCTGTTTCACACTAAGTTTGATATAATTTGTAAAATTTTATAAGTCATGATTTGTACATCATGAGTTAGCTTTGCGGATCGGTTGGCTATAAATAAATAATACAAATTATAGAAGTGAAGCGGACTGATGAGTTGTCGTGGCGGACAATGAAACACCGCTCTCCCCGCTGCCTTCCCAATTTTTAATTTTCTGCATTTATGTTGTTGTTACTTTTCTCATTGATAATCCATTTTTGGTTCCCAGACAAACCTTTGATTACGTCAAACATATTTTTCAATTGCTCGTATTTTCATCTCTTTAAGTCCACCCATTACAAAAATATGGCAAGTTACAGTGCGGTTCACTTTGATACATTTAGCTATGAAACGAACAGATAAATAAAACTTTCACAAAAAAAAACTAAGTTAAATTCTTTATGTATTTTAAAATATTTACACTTTTTTGTTCATACCAAAATTAGTTGTTCATTAAAATAGTAGTGCGGTTGCAAAATGAAACCTTGAATGGCTACAATTCATATGTTTATCATGATAACACCAACAAATATATACTTTTCAGAAAGTTTATTTAGCTACCTTTAATACCATTATAAGAATTATTGGTATAAATTACAGTTAAAATTTGATTTAAACAGTAATACTTCAAAATTGTACAATTTGAAACGATTTTGTATAAAGGGTGTAGCCGGGTTTGTATGTAAAAATTGCCCCCAACGAAATTGCATATCCTTAATGAGGTTCGATAGCCCTTGATCTGAGAAATTTTCCTGGAATATATAGCAACAAACATTTTTTTATTTTTATTTTTTTTTTTTCTGCTCACTGAGTTGAAAAAGTTTTAATGAAAAATATTTAATTTTCTTAAAATTAACATCTATCTATAAAAATTTTTTAATTTTTCGGTCAAAAATTCTTTAAAATTTTTTTTAGATTTCAATTGATGCTTTTACCCATGATAATTTAGAGATACACCTACGAAATTTTCAGAAGATATTCCTTTGTTTGTCTGCTTTGACACATACTTTGGATCAAAAATTAGTCGTTTTCGTATGATATATTACACATGCTAGCATTGCCAGCACTCAAAAATGTATGTATGTTCAGAAAGGCTTAGCGTAAGGTCGCCTTTGTGTGATTGCCGTCGGCACAGCAGCATTTTTTAGCGAACTTTTTTTTTTAATTTTATTTAATTTGCTTATTTGTTTTGAGTCTGTAAAAACTTAAGGTGTTATATGTATTATATATTATTGTAAAATATATTAAAAAAAATTACATTCATATTGAAATATATATTAAATTAAACAAATAATTAACTATGTCAAAATATGTACTTCTTTTATTAGCCAGCAACAGAAACAAATACCATGCACATACACATTTTATGCTCTCGCTCTTTTTCTCTCTTTTTTTGTATAATGAAGTCAAAGAACGCCGAGAACATAATTTTATTTAATTATTTGTTTAATCACTACATAGTATAAAACAAAGTCAAATTTTCTGTATGCTTATGTCTTTAAAATGCTTTAATGCTTAAATCTTTAAAACTACGCAACGATTTTGATGCGGTTTTATTTAATAGATATAGCGAGTTCGTCTGCGATTTCATTACCATCAATACATCTGTGTCCAGGAACCCAGATAGTGACTTTACGACCTTTAGAGAAGTATTGAAATGAATAATAGCAATGAAGAACTTGGATGAAAAGGTCCATGAAGTTAATGTCTTAATAGTTGATTGGCTATCCGAGAAGATTGTGAACTAGAAGGTGACGGGCGCAGACTTCAATAGCATGAATCTCAGATTGAAAGACCGTGGGCCAGGCACCCATTACAACAGAGATGATGGTGTTGGGACCGAATACGTCAGCACCAGTGCTACATTTGAGTCCGCCTGTTGACCTGCAGACTGACCTCTATTTTTCCTGTATATTCAAATTACAATATAGGTGATCATTTTGCAAAATTTTTGTTAGGGGCTCAATGGAGACCTTTAAACAGGCAATGACATATCTTTGTTTTGAGAATCTATTCAAATAATATTTTCGTGTTCGAATGTTTTCTGATAATCTAGAGACTTTATATCAGGGTTCAATTTTTGGCTTGACTAATATGTAAATTTATTGGCAACTTGGCAACATTGACTCTCATTTCACTACTTATTAAGATATTTAATTGACAATCCCTTTTTGTTTCTGAGCTACAGGCTATCTTTCATTTGTCTCATATCAATTCTCTAAATTTATACGTTTCAAAAAAGTGGCTATTCCAGTCGTATGGTTCCCAGGTCGAAAATTCGGAAACCCATTGAACACGTCAAAAATTTTTTTAACCATCTAACTTAAGGTCCCAGATCATACTATAAATCTGCCAAATCTCCTTTTAGTGCTCACCTATGAAATAAAATTAATATCATATTTGGTCCCCACATAAAAAACCTTATTTCAAATGCGATTAATATCAAAACTCCAGTCCCTTCCGTTACCGAGTTATAACGAAAGTGTAAACAATGAAGGCACATTCATTAATTAATTTCGAAAAACACCGAAAATAATTTTTAACGCCTTATTTTAATTTTCTATGTGTACACATTCTAAAGATATGCTTAAAATCCATATTCCTGTTTTAGGCCCCTGGTCAAAATTTTCTAGATAACGTCTAAGTAATAAAAATCTACAGTACAAATTTCTGTTTTCTATCAGCTATTTGGCCAGCAGACTCAAATCAGTTTGAGTCAGTGATTTGGTCAAAAAGATTTTTATATACGAGTATGAATTCTATACTCGTATAAGTTGAAAAGATATGTAAAATTTTTAAGGTGTTAAGGTTTTTATACAGCCATAGTCAAATGTTATTACACAACCAAATTTTTTTTTGCACATTCAACTTCCTTCCTTCTTCCTACTGTTG
Organism: Leucophenga varia; assembly: GCA_018903435.1. Taxonomy (NCBI): domain Eukaryota; kingdom Metazoa; phylum Arthropoda; class Insecta; order Diptera; family Drosophilidae; genus Leucophenga; species Leucophenga varia. Next base: position 32,522 of record JAEIFJ010001245.1, on the reverse strand, counting down.
CTATTGATGTCAGACTATAATAAGATATGTTGTTGTAATCCTTGATCTATCCTGAATCGATCGATGTCTTATTGGAAAAGATAACGGTATATCGAACCGAGATTCAAGCGAATGAAGTAATGAGTAGCGGCCGTCAAAAGTTATTACACACATTTTTTTTTCCGTCAAAAGTAATTACACAAAACTTAAACTTGAATATCTTGGTCTCTATTGAGATAGCAATGAAATCTTATAGTGTAGGTTGTAGGTCTCTTCGAGTAGAAGAAAACGGTATGCTTAGAATTTTCGGGGACCCTTAGGGTCTGGATTTAGGGTCAAAAAGCAAATGTTCCCTTTTTTTTCACTTAAAGAGCAATATCTCTGTAAATTACAAACCGATTTTAATTTTTTAACATGTTTTAGAAAGAAAAAACTTTGCCCTTTTGAGGGCAATGACATTATTATGACATTTTTGATCGTACCTCTGCGTATTTTCAAGTCAAACGCAATTTTTACCATTTTTTTTTTTCAAACCATTTAAGGTTGTCGTACTTTTGTTACACTTTTTTGTTTGAAAGCTATCTTTATGAGAAAGGTCTTCTTAAAGTACACAGAACTACGAGTAAAATGATTGTTTACTGATAAAAATCCGACAATAATTGACCAAGTTATTTAACTTTTTCTAACAAATTTTTTTTTAAAAAATTTTTGTTTTTAAATTCTTAAGAAAATGCTTAGAATTCTTAGAAAGCCTAATTTTGAAAAATGTGTTCATAGAAAAAGTTAAATAACTTGGTCAATTATTGTCGGATTTTTATCATTAAACAGTCATTTTACTCGTAGTTCTGTGTATCAAAAGTACGATAACCTTAAATGGTTTGAAAAAAATGGTAAAAATTGCGTTTGTCTTAAAAATACGCAGAGGTCGATCAAAAATGTCATAATAAGTCATTGCCCTCAAAAGGGCAAAGTTTTTTCTTTCTAGAACATGTTAAAAAATTAAAATCGGTTTGTAATTTACAGAGATATTGCTCTTTAAGTGAAAAAAAAGGAACATTTGTTTTTTGACCCTCAATCCAGACCCTAAGGGTCCCCCGAAAATTCAAGCACACCGTTTTCTTCTCAAACAAAACACAACCTACACTATAAGATTTCATTGCTATCTCAATAGAGACCAAGATATTCAAGTTTAAGTTTTGTGTAATTACTTTTGACGGAAAAAAAATCTGTGTAATAACTTTTGACGGCCGCTACTCATTACTTCATTCGCTTGAATCTCGGTTCGATATACCGTTATCTTTTCCAATAAGACATCGATCGATTCAGGATAGATCAAGGATTACAACAACATATCTTATTATAGTCTGACATCAATAGCAACAGTAGGAAGAAGGAAGGAAGTTGAATGTGCAAAAAAAATTTGGTTGTGTAATAACATTTGACTATGGCTGTATATTACATTAGTGCAAACAGGTGTATTCAGTTTGTCGGAAAGTTTGTTAAAATCAATGTGCCACGCCCACTTATAGGTATTGCTCCCATACAAAAGTACAACATTTGTCAAGTTCTTATAAAAAAAATTTATTTATAAAGCGAATGGCTTCAAATATGGTTCAAATGTTTCTTATACCATGCCAAAACTTCAGTTTAAAATTAATCCAAATCGGACCGCAAATTTCTAAATTTTTAAGAATATATTTAATTTATTTAGTATTTTTAAATAAAATTTAATACAAATGCTGCACACGAAGGTCTATCAACGTCAAATGATGTCTAACAGGTATAAGCTTCGGTCCAACCGAAGTTAACTTTTTATACCCTGTACCCAAAGGGTAAAAGGGTATATTAAGTTTGTGCGAATGTATGTAACAGACAGAAGGTGGCAAGATAGACCCTATAAAGTATATATATTCTTGATCAGCATTGGAAGGGGAGTCGAACTAGCTTTGTCTGTCGTCCGCCGTCCGCGCCGTCTGTCCGTCTGTCATGCTGTCTGCCGTATGAAAACGATTATTTCGGAGACTATAAGAGGTAGAGCTTTCAAAATTGAAACTTAAACTCTCCTAGGCCGTCAAGTGTGCACTTACAAACGGTTTTTCTCTAGACCCATTTTAAGGGGTACCCCCCATACATATGTACCCCATAATTTTGGGTTTTTGCATAAAAACGTCATTGTTTTTTATTCTAGGAAGTTCAAATTAAGTAAAAATTATGTCTATGATAGTCCCAATAAAATATCCCAATATGGTTGGGACCAACAAAATTTTAGGTATAGCCCCCATAAAAATTTACCCCAAAATATTGGGTTTTTACATAAAAACGTCATTGCTTTTTTTTCTAGAAAATTTGAATTTAGTATAAATTATGTCTATGATAGTCCCAATGAAATAGACCAATATGGGTAGGCCCAACAAAATTTTAGGTATAAACCCAATCAAAGATATACCCGATTTTTTAAGATTTTCTATGAAAATCCAATTCAATGATGTATGGTAGTCAAATAGAACCTAACTTAAGGTACATATAGATTGGGTACAGGGTATCTTGTAGTCGAGCATACTCGACTTCAGCGTTCTTTCTTTTTTTTTTTTTTTTTTTTTTTTTTTTTTGATATTTCGTATAAAAATACTAATTATTTATGTATGTATTCGTCTCTCCCAATTGGGTAAAAACATTTCTTTTGTCATCAAGTGTCAAAACCAAGATGCCACGCCCATATTTAGGTATAGCCCGCATATAAACTTTCCGTGATTTTAAAATTTTTGTATGAAAATAGATATTATTTATGAATATATTTACTCAAAATCCAAGGTGCCACGCCCATTTTTAGGTATAGCCTCTATACAAATCTACCGCCCATTTTCGATTTTTTGTATGAATATGGTTATTATTAATCCATGTTTTTGCTCCAAATTCCTATGGGCGTGGCACCATTGTCATGGTGCCACGCCCATTTTTAGGTGTGGCTTTCATACAAACTTACCGTCCATTTTCCGATATTTTCGAGAAAATTTTTTCTATACAGATCTGTATTTTTAACTTAAAATTTGAAACCAATGTTGTGTCTAAACTTGGGGTATTTTAGCTTCGGTTCTACCGAAGTTAACGTTTTTTCTTGTTTACTTTAAGCTTCTCGAACCTACTATATAGCTCTATCACCAAATTGTTTTCAATTGGACTTACTAAAAATCGTTTTAAGCATCATTTTTAATCATTTAACAAACCGCTTCAACGCTTGTGCAATGAATATTATCCCTTTTTAAAGCGAATCATAACTGGAGATGAAAAATGGATGGTTTACAATAACGTCAACCGAAAACGATCATGGTCCAAGCATGATGAAGCGGCCCACAAACCACTTCAAAGGCTGATATTCACCGAAAGAAGATTATGCTGTCAGTTTGGTGGGATTGGAAGTGTGTAGTATATTTTGAGTTGCTTCCAAGGAACCTTACGATTAATTTTGATGAATACTGTCAACAACTGGACAAATTGAATACAGCCATCAACGAGAAGCGGCCAGAATTGGTCAATCGTACCAGCACAACGCTAGACCACATACATCTTTGATCACTCGCGAAAAACTGAGAGAGCTTGGCTGGGATCTTTTGATGCATCCACCATATAGCCCTGTCCTTGCACCGTCAAACTACCATTTGTTTCGGTCTTTGCAAAACTTATGGTAAAACTTTCGATAATGACAAGACACTTGCTTCAGTTTTTTGCAGATAAAGGCCAGCAGGTCTATGAGCGTGGAATAATGATGATGCGGATAGATGGTGAAAGATCATCCAACAAACTGGAAACTGTATAATTGAGTAAAGTTCATTTTAATATTTTAAAAAACTGTATTTACTTTTTTTTAAATTTTTGTTATCACTGGATACGAATCTGGTCCTAAAAAGTTATGCTACATCATTATTCGCGATTGTTTCCAGATTATATTGACCCCGCTCTTGCAACGAAAGGTTCAAGCTTCAATATAATCCTAAATCGGAATTTCTATCACTTCAGACTCATCTGGAATATATGATTAAAAATATTGTTTTTTTCTGTTTTTTAAACCCATTTTTCTCTAAATCTGGACCCGATTTTAAGACCCGATTCATGCTCAACTATGCAAAATCGATAAGATAGGCCTTATCCGATGCTTGAAGAAAATTTGAATTTACGAGAGTGGAATCGACAAGATGAAAAATATATATATTTTGAGTTATATTTATATTATTTATAACTTTTCCGATCTATTGTATTAATGTAAAATTGCATGTAGAATCCAAAAATGGGATCAAATTTTATATAAGTCTAAAGTTTTTGGAGCTATTGTTTACTAAAATCTCAGGTTTAAAAAAAAAATAATATCATTAATACTGATAACTTTTGTTCTGATAGTCTGATTATGTTTTACACAAAAGATAACAGCGTCATTTTATTCTCTATCCACCATCTGAGCAATGAATCAGATTATTAGGGTAGGAACTGTTTATAAATCTATTAAGTAGTATAATTTGGCCAAATATAGGCAAAAAATGATAAAAATCGATAAATCATACTTAATAAATTTGTGAACAGTTTATAAATGAATAATCTAACGACAAAATTTGTTCAGATGGTTGGTAGAGAAGAAAATGACGCTGTTATGTTTTGTCATAAACTTGATGATCAGACTGTCAGAACAAAAAATATCAGCATTTGAAAATTGATATTATTTTTTCAAAAATATCTTCAAAACCACCGTTCGACTTCAAATTCAAAATTTGTATTCATTTTTGGATTCTTCATAAATATCTACATTAAAATTTATTACACAATACAATAGATCGAAAAAACTATAAATTGTATAAATACAAATTCAACGATATGTTTTGTTCGTCTTGTCAAAATAATTTTGTCAACTTTTGTATATTAGGCAGCTCCTAACTACAACGGTCAAGAACTCAACACTAAGCATCCGCCTCTTATGTCAGATTTAACCTGGCAATATATGGACAGCCCTTTTTCGAAATATAAAATGCAAGCCACATACAAGAATTGATGCTAATACAAGTGTACACTTATTTTTAGGAAAGATGTGTGTAAAGAAACAAACTTTTTTTGTTAAAATTAAAAACCTTTTATTAATAAAACAATTTTTTGTTTCAGATATGAAGTAGCTGTCCCTCTTTGCAAACAGGCTTTGGAAGATTTAGAAAAGACAAGTGGTCACGATCATCCTGATGTCGCTACTATGTTAAATATATTGGCTTTAGTCTACAGAGATCAGGTACAGAAAATTTTTACTAACTAAGCGATGTGTAGACGTTAAATGTTATGATACTTCGACTTACAGATTTGGTCACAAATTTTTCGAAATCAATCAAACTTGTTAAATAAATTTCAGCTATTATTTATGCAGCTTAAAATAAAACTTAGGGATTGCATAGTATATTAATCAGGAATACAATTTTTTTTTTTGCAAAATACAGCTGTTAAAAATTATGTATCAAACATATTTCTTTTAATAGTCCATTTCCACTGCGTTAACCTGTTGCTATCGAAAGCAATGACTACTATGGACACAAAGTTGTACATAAATTTTTGGGAATTAATTAAACGGCAACTTCATAATACCCCCCTTGTACATATCGCAGGCGTTGATTGGGGCCAGAAGGTTTTTTTGCGTCAAATCATGCGGCACCGAAACATCTACTTTTTTTTTGTATCCAGCCTTTTATAGATGGTTTAAAATGGTTTGGTGACTAACTCCCATCTCCTGGGCGATGTCGTCGTCACAGGTCTTCCGCCGGCTGGCTTATCCAAGGTGTCATTTTCATCGGCTCTGAATCGTCGAAACCATTCCTCCGCAGTTCGAAGTGAAAGAGTACCGTTTCTCTAAAAGATTTGCCTTTAACGAAGGAAAACTTCAAAATAGCGCGAATTTCGGCGCTAGTGAACTACATGTTTACACGTCTATCCAAACTAATCATGCATACCGTCGTTTTGTAGGTTACGTCAAGACCTTTCAAATGATGTATAGTAGCTTTGTAGCGCTTTGTACATAGCCGCGAAATTCAAAAGACAAAAAGGTGGAAGGGAGATATTTGACACCCTTATATAAATATTTTGTGTTCTTTTTATAACCAATTGGTTCACGAGTAATTAATATTAAACCTATTCTATTCAAAATGTTTGTACTTTTAATTAAGTAGCTCAAAAATTCCGGCAGCAATGCAGCAACGCAACTTCATGTTTTCGAGTTTAACATTAGGTTACACAGGTCGACAAGGATAATGATTCAAAGACCGGACTAGTTGGACTACATCCAAAGTGCCCATTGATTTTAAGATTTCTCCTTCTATGACGGAATGTTTAAGCTTCAATTTAAGCCGATAGGATTTGAATAGGATAGGAAAAAAAAAGTGCGTAATAGTTTTATTTGTTTGGGAATTTTATGAACTTTTCTTGCACTGCACATTTGTCCTAAAGCCCGAATTTGTGGCATAAAATCAAATTTAAAAGCTAGAGAGCTAAAATTTGTCTCATATGTTAATTAAAATGTTGTAGAACTTCGGTTTTTTTAGTTTAAAAATTGGATCATTTAAACTTTGTCGCGCTTTTCCCATTTAACAATTTTTTTTACTCGTAATTGTGCGTACTTTTTAAGTCTGTGTATTATAGATGTAGCTTTCAAACAAAATAGTGTAACCAGTCATCGATAAAGTTGTAAAATTTTAGGAAAAATAATAAAAATTATGTTTAACTTGAAAAAATATAGATAGCATTTAAAATGACATAACATGGTATATATTGTTCCAAAGGTTTTTATTTCTAAAACAGGTTAAAACTATAAATTCGGTTCGTAACTGACTTAGTTTGTGAGTTGTAGCCCTATACGAGGTGTGTTCAAACATTATCGCGAATTTTGAATTTTCGCTGGTAACGTAACGGGTGCGCAAATAAATAATTTCGTATTTTTTTTGTTAAAAAAACCATTTATTTAAGTGTGAAAGTTAAAAAATGTTTTATTCAAAATATTGTCCATCGGAAGCGGTAACTTTTTCCCATCTTTCAGGCAATTTATGGATTCCATCCCAAAAAACTTCTCATCTTTTGCGCCGAGAAAATCATCAAGCCATTTTTTAATACCTTCAACATTGGTGAACCGTATTCCAGAAAGGTGATTCTGCATCGACCGAAACAAGTGGTAATCAGAAGGAGCTATGTCTGGGCTATAAGGCGGGTGAGGTAGAATTTCCCATCCAGCATTTTCCAAATAATTTTTAACCGGTACTGCAACATGTGGCCGAGCATTGTCATGATGGAAAATCAATTTTTCGTGTCTGGTCGCCCATTCTGGCCGTTTTACGGCTATTGCTTGCTTCAAACGTATCAATTATTGCCTGTATAGCTCTCCCGTGATTGTCTGGCCCGATTTTAACAGCTCATAGTACAGCACACCCTTCTGATCCCACCAAATACAGAGCATTACCTTTAAACCATGAATATTCGGCTTTGGTGTCGATTTGGCTGGTTGGCCTGGCTTCACATATGATCTTTTACGCTTAGGGTTGTCGTAATGAATCCACTTTTCATCGCCAGTGACAATACGATGCAAAAACGATTTCTTTTTGTGGCGATTAAGCAGCATTTCAGACATGCAAAATCGTCTCTCAACGTCTCTCGGCTTTAATTCGTGTGGCACCCAATTTCCTTGTTTGTGAATGTATCCAGCTGCTTTTAAACGTTTAGAAATGGCTTGTCGAGTGACTTCCAATGTTTTTCCAAGTTCTTCTTGAGTTTGACATGAATCTTGATCGAGTAATGCCTCCAAATCTTCGTCTTCAAACTTTTTTGATGGACCTGGTCGCTCTTTGTCTTCTGTGTCAAAATCACCACTTTTAAATCGTGCAAACCACTGCTGACATACTCTAACCTCTGGAGCATATTCAGGATAAGCTTATGAGAGTAAACGATGTGCTTCTGTTGCACTTTTCTTTAAATTGAAGAACAAAAGCAAACCTCCCCACAAATGCTGTTTTGTTGGAACGTAACTTGACATTTTGACTGTAATAAAAAAAATTTGTGTGTTTACTAATATTCACTGTGACATATCAAATGTTCTTGATTTTTTGGCGCGCTTTAACATAGAATAGCTGTCACTGTCAAAATATTGACTACATAAATAGATATGAGGTTAGTAACAAATACGAAATTATTTAGTTGCGCACCCAATATATTCGAATTTCGATTTTTTTGTGGCGTTATGTTGGTACTCATGTCTCTCACTTATGCCGACAAGCTCGGCCATTTTGAATGTTCACTTAATTGTTGACAGCTGCTTTGCTTGCACGTGTTTTGGATCGTCTTCGAATTTTACCTATTCAAAAAAATGGATCAAAGAACCTGTATCAAATTTTTATTTTCTGAATGGAATAAATGGAATAAAAATATTGAAGAAGGGGGGACCGAGCTCTACCAAAATCAACAACATTTGATTGGTATAAATTGTTGAAAGAAGGTTGCGAACGTGTTTAAGACGAAGAGCTCCCTGATCAACCATCGACCTCAACGGACGATGCTCACATCCAAAAAGTAAAAAGAATTAGTGCGTGTCAAGTCTCGGTTGGTACCAAAAATATTGATTTTTTTTTAAAAACTGTATTGATTTTTCGTGACTTTTTTTGCCAAAAATCCAAACATTATCGTTCCGCAACCACCGTATTCGCTTGATTTGGCACCGTGTGACTTCTGGCTATTCCCAAAACTCAAGAAACCACTCCTGGGAACGCGTTACTAGTCGATTGAGGAGATAAAAGCTAATTCGAAGAAGGCGCTGATGGCTATACCGGAAAGGGACTATTTGGCTTGTTTCGAGGATTGGAAAAAACGTTGGCATAGGTGTATTTTATCGGGAGGGGATTACTTTAAAGGGGACAAAATAGATATTCATGAATAAATAGATAATTTAAAAAAAAAAAACACAAAATATGCGATACTTTTTGAACACACCTCGTAAGTGAAATAAAAAACATATTAGTTTAAATCCAATTTACAGAAAAAACCCAAAAAAATTTACCTCAAGTCTGAACAAAAAATGTTTTGCATTAAAGCATTTGTTACAATTAGTTTCAATTAGTTATTAAATAATCTAATTATTTAAAATTTCAATAAAAAACCTACATCAAAATCAGTGAAGGCAGCAAATTGTCAAAAAATATTTTCAACAAAGTTAATCCTTTTTTTTTAGTCTGAACAACAAACTTAAGTTTGATCAAAACATAATGATTTCACCAAAGTTTTTAGACCAAAATTTGATTAAAATTATTTGGAGTGTCTGAGCACACCTTAAGACTTGAAAGTATTTTTTTTTTTTTTTGTCGAACAATGTTATTAACCCTCGATCCTTACTGCGACAAAGCTATCCATCAACAGATTACATGTATGGCAATATAAGTCTGTGTGAAGTGTGTCGGGTATTTAAGCTTTTTTTTTTTTTACCGATTTTAAAATTGTCTCTGAAAACACTATTTATTTCTAATATACATTTTTATGTGTTTATTAATTTCATATTTGTTTTTTGTTTTAGAATAAATACAAGGAAGCAGCAAATCTTTTGAACGACGCCCTTTCAATTCGCGGTAAGACTCTGGGCGAAAATCACCCTGCAGTAGCAGCGACTTTAAACAATTTAGCTGTTTTATATGGTAAGCGGGGGAAGTACAAAGATGCTGAACCGTTATGCAAACGTGCGTTGGAAATTCGTGAAAAAGTTTTAGGAAGAGACCATCCCGACGTAGCAAAGCAACTTAATAATTTGGCACTTTTGTGTCAAAATCAAGGGAAATATGATGAAGTGGAAAAATATTACCAGAGAGCATTAGATATATACGAATCAAAACTTGGTCCTGATGACCCCAATGTTGCCAAAACAAAAAATAATTTGGCCAGTTGTTACCTAAAGCAAGGAAAATACACCGAAGCAGAGATTTTATACAAACAAGTTTTAACACGAGCTCATGAGCGTGAATTTGGTGCAATTGACAGCAAAAATAAACCGATTTGGCAGGTATGTTAATAAAATTGAGGTATTCAAAATTGTCTTGCAAAATTAAATTAACTTTGCACTCGAAGGCAAAGTGAACTCCCCTTGTGAAAGTAAATTTGTGCAACTCTGTGCAAATTGTGAAACGTTTATGTGAAAAATGTCACGAGGATGCATAAAGAAAACATTATAAAATATAAAAAAAATATGTTTAAATCAATGCGCCACGCCCACTTTTAGGTATAGCCCGCATACACACATACATCATTTTTTAAAGTTCTATACAAAAAAAAAAAAAACCTTTAAAGAGCGAATTGCTTGAAAAATGTTACAAATGCTTCTTTTATCAAGCCAAATTTTTAGTTTAAAATTTATAAATTTTAAAGAACATTTTTAATTCGTTTAGTATTTTAAGACAAAATTTAATACAAATGCAGAACACGCAGATCTATTAACGTCGAATGATGTGTGATACTTATATAAGCTTCGGTCAAACGAAAGTTAACGTTTTTTTTTTTGTTTATTGTTAAAGAAATATGCCAGATTTTATAAAATGTTTCAGAACAAATGGTTTGCAATTTTACAAATGAAATTTTTGTTATTTGTTGAACGACAACACAATTTACATCACTTACATAAACACAAATTTTTGTGGCTTGGTAAATAACAACTGCTGATTTATGTTAAACGAAATCCTAACTTGAGTCAGTGTAAACGCTTTGGGTTAACTAATCAGGTTAAGTACATAACCCATCCAGTGTAAACATGGCATAAAGTTAAACTTTTGTTGTTGTTTTACATATAAAGCAAAAGTAGCATAACAGCAAATCTTAAACATAAATTTGGTTGCTAAACTAACATTTGGTTTGGATTAGATTATTGACCGTACCTCTTTGCAAAAAGTCATCTATTTACGTTTCAGTTTTATAAAAAAAATTTGAACTCGATGAAACGAAAAACGACACAAAAGAACATACATATAAGTAAAAATTTATTTTTTTTTCTTGATTTTATATAAATTTAGCGTTTATATAAATTTAATAGTAACGGAAAATACGAGCCATTTCGTTACTCTATCTTACACTTTTTTTTTCAAAAAGGGTCTTGTCAAATGTAAGCCTCCTTTACTACACCATGTTTTAATGTAAAAGAGTGGATAAGAATTGAAAATATGTAAATTAAAAGTAAAAAATATAAGATAAATAGAAGTTTTAGAGTGAGATAATGGATTTAGAAATGAAACAAATTTCGTTATTGTTTATGCTTCTTGTGCGACTTGCACAATGAATTCCAAATGGATTTGGATCGTTTGAATTCTTTCGAATTATTCGAATTATTTGGGAAATTATTGACATTTATTTTTATTATGATATATTGGTATGACTCAATTATGTATGGAACAAAATATCGGCTAAATGGCCGCCACGGCTTCGGCGGCACACGTCCATCCGATGGTCTAAATTTTCGATGACGCTGAGGCATAATTGACGTTCAATGTAGTTAATGTGCCAAATTATCTCATCCTTTAGCTCTTGAATTGTTGTTGGCTTATTGGCGTACACCTTTTCTTTCAAATAACCTCAAAGAAAGAAGTCCAACGGTGTCAAATCACATGATCTTGGCGGCCAGTTGACATCGCCGCGACGTGAGATTATTCGGCCATCAAATTTTTCGCGCAAAAGAGCCATTGTTTCGTTAGCTGTGTAGCAAGTGGCACCGTCCTGTTGAAACCACATATCGTCCACATCCATATCTTCCAATTCAGGCCACAAAAAGTTTGTTATCATCTCACGATAGCGAACACCATCCACAGTAATTGCCTGGCCAGCCTCATTTTCGAAAAAGTAAACCGCACCAAACAGTCACTCTTTGTGGATGCATTGGTTTTTCGACAATCACTCTTGGATTCTCATTCGCCCAAATGCGGCAATTCTGCTTATTGACGAATCCACTGAAGTGAAAATGTGCCTTATTACTGAAGATGATTAATCATCCACTGTTGCCATTTCTTGCCACCATTCTGACCATTGACGAAGCTTGAAATGGTCAAGAGGCTATAGTTCTTGAGTCAATTGAACCTTGTAAGCGTGTAAATGCAAGTCTTTATGCATAATATTCATCAACGTCGAGCGTGAGAGGTGCAATTGTTGGGCACGACGACGAGTTGAGGTGGACGGCTCTTCAGCCACACTATCGCGAACAGCAGCAATATTTTCTGCAGTACGAGCTGTACGAGCATGCACTGGTGTTTTCACATCTCCTACAGACCCGGTTTGCTCAAATTTTTGCACGATTTTTCCGATTGTACGCACATTTGGACGATTAAATTGACCGAAAAAATCACGAAGTGCACGATATGCATTTTGATTTGAACGCCCATTTTCATAATAGGCCTGAATAACTTTAACTCGTTGCTCGATTGTGTATCTTTCCATGGTTCAAATTGAGTTAGTCTGAAGTTGAGAAATGTCAAAAGAAATGCAGGAAAAAACTTGACGTTTAGGTGTGGTTCACCTTCAACATCGGCCCCTTGATATTTAACCACCCTTACAAAGTGCACTGTATATTTAAATTATATGTATCGTACTATATGTGTACGTGTAATATTATATTATGTGTATGTTTACAATGAATATGATTATAAAAATAGCTTATCTATTTTAAGCGTAGAGTTCATCATGCGTGCAGCAGTCAAGGGTCATCGCTCAACATATTTTGTTGCTATTTAAGAGCATAGCGACGCTTAGCACGATCGTAAAATGTTATGACTTCTGTGTATGTTAGAAAATATTGTCGCTGCGGGATATCTGGACTATTCTTATCGCGTATATTAAATAAATATTAACAGATAAAACGATGTTCATGCTTGAAAATTCTGCCGGGGGACAGAAAAAGAGATTTGTAGTAATTCCTGGTTCTGTTTACATTTAATACATGCATACAAAATTAAAATTATAATGACTATAACTACAAGTATAAAAGATGAGTGTCCCGACATCGTGTAAAATTTCAAGTCTTGTATATGCACCTTCTCTTTCTTCAGTTTTTCAATTTTATCGTCCAAGTGCTGAAGTATTAACTCATTATTTACCACGATTGATCCAAGTGGTTTTAAGTTATGCGCTGCCATTGGCTCAACTTCTTTTATAAAGTCCACGGAAAACTTAGTTCCATAACGCCTTGATTTGGGAGCAGAAATATTTTGTTATACGACTCACCGCATTGAACATGTATCTATTTGCGATTCCAAGCTGCACATAAAATGACTGATTCTTAAATTCATTCATACCGCACGAAAAGTTATTATGTGGTTTAATAGGAGATATTTCGCACGAATGGTCAATAGCATCTTTCCATGGCCAATTGCCTTCACAAACCATTGTTTGTTCATTCTCTCGACGACAATTGTTAAGTTCCGCTTCCGACAACGTGTGATACGAATTTAGAACCACATTATATATTATAAAATTGGACATTACTTGTGGCTTCATTTTGTGTTCTTCCTTAATCAGTGGCAACGGAATTATTTTTTATATGTCCGACTGCTGGTTAAGATAAAGTGGAATTTTTCCTTCCACTATCACCATCCCATCTTTGAAGAATCCATTTGCGGTTAGTAGCTTATAAAACGCTTGCAGTCTGTTATCCGAATTTCTTCCAGGTATCACTTGATTTACTGGTAAGAGTTGTGCGATTTTGTTTCTTTCTTCTTGCACTTGAGCTGGTTTAATCAGAGTTCAATTAATTTTCCCATGATTGATATCCATTAGTAAACCAATAACACTTAATTGTGTTTTCTCAGCTTCATCAATCCAACGTTGCAGCTGACTAACAAGCATAAAAAATTTGATGGACTACTGGAAAATTAGAAAATGCTCTTTATTCGTATCAGATATAATATTGTATTTAATCTCTCTGATAATTTTCTAAAGCTCCTATTTACATCATCTGTAGTCTGCTTGACTAAGTTTTTTGTGATATCAATCACTGTAGTTTGGTTTCCAATATACTCATTAAGTTGCTTCTGGTTTTTTTGTAGAGTCTTCATGTTGTACTTTGTCATTACATCTAATAATAGATCGAATATTGAGCCAGGACATACAAATGGAGTATTGCAACCTATTTTTGCTCTGCGCGGAGTCTCTGGCACAAACAACTTATTATTTTCTTCTATAGCAACCAATTGATGTTTTATACCATCTGTTGTTGTATTACACTGCTCCTCGAATTCTTGCAGCTTTAAGTAGATGTTCTAAGTTTTGTCGAGTAGAGGCGTTGCTTGTTTCAAAACATCGAAATAGGGTTTCAAGTCGAAAAAGAAAAAAATTGCCAGCTGGATCACACCACCTCTACTTTTCCCAATTTATCCAAAAAGATTGCTGCGTCTTTTTTACACGTTTGAGGTGATACTTAACCGATTTTACGCCATCGAACTTGAAAAGGTTCAGCATAATCGATGTCAGTATGGTAGAACGTCATTAGCTGTTTAGATACTTCTTGCCTGTATCTGATGCTGGTAACACATGTCATAAGAAATTTTTAAGCAAGTTTCGAAGCCGGAAAATCCAGTATTCGCTGCTTAATATGATTTTCATCAGCTTAATTCCTCTATGTAGTGTGATTTTGTGAGCGTTGCATACCAAGAGCCTGGTTATATGTGACTTCCCAAGAATGATAGGATGTTTCGTACTATACGGAAGACTAGAGTTCTGTAGGCGACCACCAACTCGTAAAATCCCATCGTTATCCAAGAATGGGTTAAGTGCTAATAATTTATTTTTTGCCACCTTTCTTTAAAACGTTTGTAATATTTTGCTGCAATTTAATGCAGCCTTCAGTGGTGATATCTCCTGTCATCAAGTCATCCATGTAGATGTCTTCTTTGATGACTCTACTTAGTTTTGTATCGCCTTTGCAGTATGTATTTGCTAATTCGTGCAAAGCTCGAACTGCTAAGAACGGCGTAGCAGAAGTTCCATAAGTTACCGTCGCACTATGGTCAAAATATCGATAATTTTGGCATAAATACAATTTTTTTGTTGTTCAATATTGTTAAAGCTATATGGTTTTTTGATTGTCAATACTGAAGATAAAATTAAAATGATAAAATGTTGCATAATTTTTTTGAAGCACCCTTTATATTTTATGCTTAGTCAAAGTCAGCTGTTTCAGTGTTGCTTTGACAATTGAAAAAAGCACGCTAAATTTGTTCTCACTTGCATCGTAAGTTAAACTTTAATTGTAAACAAATAAAAAAAGTGTTAATATGCAAAAAGTTGGTCAAGGTATGTAAAATAAAATATTTGTAGAGATTTTTAATTACCTGTGTTTAGTTGTCCAATTGTGTAATATGCTGTTCATGTGTTTTTTAGCTTCAAACTAACAAATGTATTTTTGTCTTGAGGAGCATTACTTTCGACTTTATGAATTTTTAGGTATGGTTTTAACGAAAATGTATTAACAAAACTGTAAATTTTGCCCGTTTTTGTTCCTTTTCCTAAAAATTTCATATGTTGCTGCTAAAATAGAGTTTTCCCATTTAACGCTGATTGAAGTTTGGAGCAACAACATTCGCCAAGCAGACGCAGTAACACAATTTATTGTGTAAAATATCAATCAAATATCTAAACCAATTTAAAAATGAAAATTTGACTTGATATAAGAAGCATTTGTACCATAATAGAAGCCATTAGCTCTATAAATAAATTGTTTTTCGTATAAGAACTTGATTAAATGTTGTACGTTTGTATGGGGGCTATACATAAAAATGGGCGTGGCACATTGATTTTAACATAGAAAGTACACAGGACCTAGAAAATCTTAAGTTTAAAATTTCAGCCTAATATCTTTAAAACATAGCAAATAAATTGCGCTGCAACACACAGAAAGACGAACGGACACACGACAGACGGACACACAGACAGACGGACAAACAGACATACGGACATGGCTAAATCAATTCGTCTCTTCGAGATCATCAATAATATATATAGTTTATAGGGTCTACGATGCGTCCTTTAATTCGTTACATACCTTCCGACAAACTGAACATACCAGTTATACACTATGAGTAACAGGTATAAATACAACAACAACTAACAAAATCCAAATTCTACTTTATTCCTACAAAAAATACGAAATTATTTTAAAGTCATCATATATAAAACTAAAATTAATGCCAAAAAAATTGACCATAGTGCGTCGTTAACTTATATTCGCACACTTGCATCTTAGGATCGTCACTCCATAATATGTGTTGATACTTTTGATAGGCACTTGATACTTTTATTTGCCGATACATCTTCTCTATATCAGCAGTTATAGCAAATCGCCACATTCGCCATTTTATCAAAATGTCGAATATTTAACGCTGAGTTTTAGGCCCGACTAGCATTACATCGTTTGAAGTTTTCGATGACGCATCGAAAACTACTCTAAGCTTTGTAGTAAGACTGCTTGGTCTGACGATTGCTTGATGAGGCAAATAGTACTTTCCTTCACCCTCTGAATTTACGGGTTTCATATGACCAAGTATAAGATGCTCATTCATGAATAAACTGCATTTTCTGAAGAGATCCTCAGTTTTTAAACTTTCTTTCCAAATGAAGAAGTCTGGCCATTGCCTGTTTGCGCGAATTTCATAGTTCAAAGCTTGCTACAAATGAGATCGAAACTCAAATTCTTCCATCTTTATCAAATGTTGTTGTTTCTTGAAAATATTGCTCGCATCGTAAGTCGGCTTCCAGTTTCCAAAACCGGTCGAGATTCTCAACGTTAATGGTAGTCGCTGCTGTGATGACCTTCTTGTCGGTCGAGCGGGAGATGTTCCCCGATACAATCCAGGCAAACTTTGTTTTTTAACGAAGCAAACATATTTATTTCTTCCTCCATTATAAAGGGGAAAAGGTCTGCACCAATTATCATGTCGATTCTACTGGGCAGGTTGTAATTGGGATCAGCTAGAATGAATTTATCCCATTCGTCTTCAATGTCGAACGTTTTATTCGACAGTGCTTTATGCAATTTGGATATGACCATGTACTTTACATTTAAAGTTGCTGGAGAACCGCGGCCTTAGTTCAAGGCAAATACTGTTCCTAGATACTTCTGCGCCTTGTGCGAAAACACCTTGCACTTCTACAGTGCCCTTGATACGAGGAAGTTTTAACAGTTGAGCTGCTTCTTCAGAAATCAATGTTTTCTGAGAGCCTCCATCCATAAGAGCTCTTAATACTTCATAATCGCCATTTATTCCGTTTACTTTTATTAAAGCAGTTGCTTATAGTGTATTTTTATCCTTTTTAAGCTTTAAAAAGTTGACATTTTCTTTTCTTGCTGCATTTTCCTCATGACTTAGAGTATTATGCGATTTTTCACACCGTTGGCACCTCCAATCTCTTTTGCATTCTTTCAAGCTATGCGACCCGAATCATCGGAAAAAAAGTCGATGCTTTATGACAAACTCTTTCCTTTTTTTTATTGGAGTACTTTTGAATTGTTGACGTCTAATCATATCGTGGCCAATTAAAAAGCAGTAACGACATGTCTTCTTTACTAGTTGCTTTGGTTGAGGCTTTTCATGCTTTTCAACTGAATTTATTGAATTATACTTATTATTATAAACTGTCCAATAAAATCAAGAACATCATTTAGCGACTGATTATCTCTCACTTTTTTTGTTTGCTGCTCATATAACTTTTGAGCTTCTGGAGAAAATCTTCGCAGCAATATATGAGCCAAAATTAAATTTGCTGCCATTCCAATATTGCCTTTTGTTTTTATAATATGGATAAATTCGTTGGCAGTATCCAAAAAAAATCCGTACACTATCCTCCGAATCGGGATTCAGTGTTTCCAGATTTATAAGTTGATTCAAACGGTCTGAAAACAGTTTACGCTGCTTTTCATACCGTTTGCAAATCAAACTCCATGCAGCTTCATAATTTGCTGCAGACTCGTTCAGCAAATGTCTCACTACTGTTCTTACTTCTCTTTTCAAGCAAGATTTCAAATAGTTAAGCTTTCTGGTGTCGCTGATATCGCTTCTGTTGTGAATTGTTTCTCTAACTAAAAAGTCAAAAAAAGTGGACCAATCTACTAAATTGTGGAAGTTCCGCTTCTGGTAGCTCTGGAACTTCCGCTGCGGCGGTGTTCAATTAAAGATTTTTTATATAAATTTTATCCAAAAGAATTGAATTTTAGCTCCAGTTCCTCAAATTCATCAACATCGAACACAATGTATTTTGTACCCAGTACGTCTAATTCCTTTTCGACTTTTGACCACCAGAAGGTCAAAGGACATTTGTAGGAACGCAATTCCTCTGCAGTGGGACTTTCAAGAGCTTTTTCTGCTTCTTGAATTTTCTGCCTGATTTTCACAGCCTTCTTTTCCAGTCGTTCAACATCTGAACAGGTCGACTGGTTATCTTGGGCATCACGTTCTTCTTGCTCTGGAACTGGCGGTGCCTTGGGAACTGCTTCAGTAGCTTTAACCGCTCCAGGCAACTCTTCCAGCTTCAGTGATGACTCCTCATATTTGCGGATTCTGTCCAAAGTATTTTCGTATATCCTATCATTGAAGTACTCATGGTCAATAATTCCACGTTAATGAGCACCGTATGGTTTGCAGAAAACTGCGTTAATTGAGCATTGATCTCGTCAATGCTCGCTTGTTTTGTTATATTCGTAATAACATAATCACGGATCTCCTTTTGCTGCTTGAACAGCTTGATGATCGCGGGTGATAGCATCTTCAAAAATCAGCCCTTAGATTTTTACTCGATGCTCAAAACTTACTATTGACTTAACGTTGGAGGTATTTGATTTGATCGCCTGGTTGATCGTGCTGTTCCTCGACTCACAGCTAAATTTAATTCAATAGTACTGAAGACAGAAAAAAAAACACTGTTTTTTTTTTTTTTTTTCAAAATTTCAATCAACACAATAGGCTCGATTGACAAAAAATGTGCGTCTTGCACAATTAATTCCAATTTGATTTGGAGCGTTTGAAATTCACTTAAAGATCTGATTTTTATTTATAAGTGGACTGTATATTAAAACTATATGTATGCGTATGTGTAAAATTATATTATGTGTATGTTTACAATGAATATGATTATAAAAATAGCTTATCTATTTTAAGCGTAGAGTTCATCATGCGTGCAGGAGTCAAGGGTCAAGAGCTGAGCGACACTTAGCACGATCGTAAAATGTTATGACTTCTGTGTGTGTTAGAAAATATTGTCGCTGCGGGATATGTGGTCTGTTCTTATCGCGTATTGTATAAGTATAAACAGTTAAAACAATGTTCATGCTGTATTTGTATGGGAGCTATTCCTAAAAGTGGGCGTGGCACATTGATTTTAACATAGAAAGTACACAGGACCTAGAACAGCTTAAGTTTAAAATTTCAGCTTAATATCTTTAAAACTGTGCGGACATGGCTAAATCGATTCGTCTCATCGAGCTGATCAATAATATATATACTTTATAGGGTCTACGATGCCTCCTTTAATGCGTTACAAACTTTCCGACAAACTGAATTGAATATAACTGTTTTACTCTATGGAGCAGTTAATAGCGGCATTATTTCCACCAGTTCCTGGAAGCGTACGAGGAGTTTTTTTACCATTCATGCAGCAAAGGCTATTGATGACGAAGCCGTTGATGATGTCCAAAATATATACGATTATTTAATGTGTGATATTTTGTGGACCAATCGAAATGCCACTCAGGGGAAAAGAACGGAATGGAGAAGTTTTAATAGATTTAATAAAATTGCGAAGTGATTCTGGTGACAATAAATTTGACAATTATTTAGAAAAATGCCGCCGTAATGAACTTTATACTAGTGTTTTGTTTCGCTTTATGCGAACAGTGAAACTGTTCATTTATCAGTGATAGGTGCTTTTATCACTCTTTGCGAATTGTTCATATTCGCTTAAACACCGAACCAGTGTAAATTCCTTGGTACATTTGATTCGTCAAAAAGTGCAATTAAATAAAATAATAATAATAATAAAATAAAAGCAACAAAAATATGAACAGATAACGAAGTGACATGTGACATTTTTTTCCAAAAAAAGTAAAACAAACGGCGAATTGCAAAATGTTTTCTGCCAAACTGTCGTTCAAAACCGAAAATGGCAAAGGAGGCAATCAAGAACATAATCGTTTTTCGCAAATATTATTTTTGTGCAATTTCAATTTATACAATAAAAGCAGTGTTTTATTTTTCAATAAATAAAATTCGGTTTGTTAAGTTGGTGTAGCAAAACAGTTCAGTTAGCGATGATTTTGTATGTCATTCTTTGCGAACAGTGAACCTGTTTAGTAAACGCTGATTGTTTTTCGAGAACTGCGATTTTATCAGTGATTGCAGTCACTGTGATTTTCAAGTCGCAGTCGCTAATCACACTGCGACTCAAAACAAACCTCACCACAAATTCAATATGATTTAATAAAGCCCTAATTTTTTCAATGTTAAAAAGCTGACGCCGTATTAACGGATGATATACTATAGTTCGGAAAGGACGGACTAACGCCAGAAAATTGTGTTGCATGGATGTTTGACATATGCTGGCATTTAAGTCATTTAAAAAAAAAAAAACTACTCGGGCACAAGCTGAATATTTTGTAAATGACGTAAAGGCAGTTCTACAAATAAGAAATTGTATTTGGACCATAAAAGATGTAAAACCATAAAAAGGCATTGGCAATATACTCCTGAAATATAAGTTTATCAAAATGCTCAAAAAATACAATTCTATTCGGAAATTTTTGAAGCTATTGAGAAGTATTCTACAGAGGGACATTCAAACAAAAGAAATATGGCAATCCAGTTGTATTCTGCGGTAACAAGATAAATTTTAATTGTTGCTCTAACGACAATAGCAACTTATTCCTCTATTAGAACGCACATAAACGTGATCAAATATGACAGAATGAATGTAGAAAAAGTTACAAATGAATTTCTAGATAAAGCGGATGTGTCAAAGCCCATCTAGAAATAAAATTGTCTTTGCCACGTTTCGCTAAAAAGACAAAAGAATAGAAGTTATCCTCCATTAGTCAACGAAAATGAATTCTGGCGATGATCAATAATTATGGTGTACCGAATCTGGTGGAGAAGTCGATACTGAAACCTATTTTTAAATGAAAATACTCCGGCTTTTGCGCTATATTGTTTACATCCATTTTATATGATAAAGTGCTCTAGCGAAAGAATTTTAAGAATTTTCAGCAGATGTGTAATGTGGATGTCGGTGGTGAATTTATTTTTTGGAATAAGTTGTGGAAGAAAAAAAAATTAGTGCGAAAATGATTTTAGAAACTTTGAAGTTATTAACCTATTAAGGTAGCAAACGAATTTCTGCCAATAATTAGGAAATTTATCTCGATTTTAGGTTCGTTGCCATACACAACAGCGAATAAAAAAAAACGTGAAAACTCCGAAAAGTTTTTGTTTCTGAATAAAAACAAAAGTTTTGTTCTTAAGCTAAAAACAAAACAAAAATTATATAAAAAAAACTCAGGCGGAATTCGGGAAAATCTTCGGGATAGGCGGGATCGGAAAAGCAATTTTTTTCGGAACTGATGGGATTAATTTGTATATTGAAAATAACTTCACGACAAATATATTTAAAAATAATATAAAAAAGAAAATTTAAATATCAAATTCGTTTGGTAAACTGAATTTTTACCCGGAACCAATTGTTAACCTACTCACATCTCCTATTTTCAACTGTTTAAAGATAATTTACATCTGATTTTTGAATCATTTTTCCGTACACGACTCATTTATCACAAATCATTTGGACTTTATCTTTAAACAAAATCACTGTGTACACTGTGTTATCATTAAAAATAAAGATAAAAGTACCGGATCAGATTGAAAACATCTACGGAAATATAATTTAACAAAAAGAGAAATAGCTAGACCCATAACAATATAAAATTATCGAGTAGTACTACCCATTTTAATTTAGTTTGAGTCACTACTACAGATAAATGACGAATCTCAGCGCTATATCTCAAAACTTATGGTTTTTGTTGATGTTTTTGGATATGGTTAGTTAAGCTCAGGCTAAAAATAGGACAAAGCACATCAATTTGAAATTGTTGTAATGCATCAATTGCTATTTAAAAATATAAATTTTACGAGACAGAATACTCATTTATCCCACTGCGGATAAATGATTCAAACAAAGCAATACAAAGATTTTTAGTTTAGACTAAATCGTTTTTATATATATGTATATTCTAATGTAAGTAAATATTATCTTTTTTTAAGGTGGCTGAAGAGCGCGAAGAACACAAGTACGATAATCGAGAGAATACTCCTTATGGAGAATACGGAGGATGGCATAAAGCGGCAAAGGTTGATTCACCTACTGTTACCACAACATTGAAGAACTTGGGGGCACTTTATAGACGTCAAGGAATGTTTGAAGCAGCTGAAACTCTTGAGGATTGTGCAATGCGCAGTAAAAAAGAAGCATATGATTTAGCAAAACAAACTAAAGTTGCGCAATTGCTTACCACTAGTGAAAAACGACGCTCTAGGCACTTAAAGGAAGAATCCGATTATTCAGAAGAAGTAAGCTAATTGAATAATTGTATGATTTTACTTAAATACTTAATTAGTTTTTGCAGAAAAATTTGAAGTCTTAAAAATGGAATACACATTTATGAGTACATTTTTGCACTAACAAAACTTCTCAACTGGGTTCTGCTTCCCGTTATATATGAGACCTTATGAAGGATTATCTACACATCGTATTGGTTCTATTTGTTCACGCTACATACACAAATATAATTTATTAATTCATTCCTTAAAATTAATGCGCAATGTAATAATATGACGCAGATCTACACGTATTTAACATAGAATAAAACATGTATAAAAAAATTATTTCATTTTGTTTAAAGTTTATACTTACATCCGAGTTCTATTAGTACAGATGCTTGCGCTTTCTACAAATAAATACAAATATATATACCAACAAAGAAATATTTTCTATGGACCTTATTAGGCTGTAGTTAAAACGAATTAAGTCACCAAATCAAAGCTTTTTCGTTCATAACTTGTTATAAAATTAAAATAATGCTAATGTAAACATAGCATTGAATTGCCAAATTTTAGAATTAGTAAGCAAAACTCTTGCCGAATCGAAGCTTTGCGCCTAAATTTTTTTGTTGAAATATGAGTTTAAAAATATATTTTAAATTCTTAATTTCTTTGTAACATTTTGATTTAAGAAAAGAATGTACTCTTCGTTCTCAGGTCAGTATTTTAGATAAACCGATTGAGAACTGCCTTTTGTAATTTTAGCATACACGTTACTTGCTAAGAGATAAATACAGTTTCCGTTGATTTCCCTTTAAAGCGCTGAGAATTGGAAAGCTCTTTGGAGCAGATAGCCCGCCTGATATATTATTATATGAGACTTTCCTGGGTTTTTTAATAGAAAGGAGGATAAACAAAAAGGCCTGTAGTCCTTCGGGTGACCCTTCCGGGTTCGGAAGGTGTCTTCATTTTGATTCTATAGACCAGTAGAAACTATAAAAGATTCGCTGATATTGTTACAACCTGGAAAATGAGTCTCAAGGAACAGAAATAGTCACTCGGATTTGTCTAAAAATCATATGGATTTTCCATAAAACCTGTACAATTGGCCGTTTTAGCGAGTATCTTTCATAATCTAGAAGTCTCAGCAGTCTTCTTAGTTGAACTACAGAACTTTCGATACGATTCTCTTTTTGTTTTTCTATTTGTTCCTGGATGAGAACTAGTCTGCATCCCCTGTTGAGAGGCAATGATTTAGTACAGCTGATTCTGCCTTACTGCGGTGCAAGTAGATTTGTAGTGCCTGCAAAATCACTACAAATCGCTACCAACATGTCGTCTGCAACCTCCTCGGATTGCAGCATTCTGTCCTCATCCTCACTGGTGGTTGGTGTTCCAACTTCGGAGCTGATTGACTCTCCATAGTCTTCCGCTTTATCACCTGGGGCTCTTCTATATCCATACCCTCATCATCACTAGGTGACGCAACTTTTGTCCGTACCTAACTGCCTTTATAAACGCATGCCAGTGAAAATGTACTATAAGTAAGTTTCTCTATAATCAGTACATTCTAAATATGGTATTTATTAAGTCAAACAAGTCTTCGTCAGATATTCCGTCTACTATGTTTTTGGTATCGTTACTTCAAGCTCTGAATATGAGATTGCTGGTTTCTTTATGCTTCGTTTATACAGTCGGATGCCAGAAAAGTCTCTCTTAGCAGTTAAGAGACCCTTGTTGAGAAAGCAGCTGTGGTCTGCTGCGAGTTAAGCCTACCAACATCTAGCTTTCGTTGTATGGTAGCTCGCTTGGCGTGTGCAGTACTAAGTCTGGTACGTACCTTGGCTAGAACAAGATAATGGTCAAAATCGATGATGGGACCTCTGTTTGCTCATATATTAATCACACTCGATGCATGTCTGGCATCGATTAGCACGTGATCTATTTCGGTGTGGACGCCTGGGACGCCACCGCACTATGTGAATTTTTAACAGTTTGTGAGGCCAAAACCGATTTTTTGAAAGTCGCCAATTAAAAATATTTTCGAGTGCAACGCATTAACAAAAGATTGTTCAATGTTGCGTACCAGAAATCACAATAGATGGCGCCACTACGAAGATATCAGCTGATAAACACAGCTGTCGCAATTGCAAAAGAACTTGCTTTTAAATTTAAAAGTTTTGTTCTCAATTTGAATGTGCCAAAAAAGTGAAGTATTACATTAAAGTTACAAAAAATTTATAATGAGTTCGACTCAAAGTGGTTTGTATTATGTGTTTGTGAATGTTTTATGTAGAAATTAGTCGTGCTGTCCCCTTAATAATATAAAATTGTAAGTAGTCTAAGAAACGAAAATTTTTCACTAAGTGTCACTTTTGAAAAGGCATACAAAATGATTCCAGAGGAGTCCATTCATGAAAAATATTTTGTGTTGTAGAGTATTTAATTCTTGTTCAAATGATTCTAATTAAAAAAAAAAAAAAAACTTTCAACCACTTTGCGTGAAATTTAAATTTTTAGGACGTAACCTCAAATTTTCCGATGCAGAATTGTCCGTCTGTCTGTCTGTAATTACACGTTTCAAATGCTCAGTTTTAAAGATACTGAGATGAAATTCAAAAATTTAGCTGTTCTCAGTACTAGGCAGTTAAAGTAATAAATCCAAAGTGCCACGCCCATTTTCAGGCATAGTCCCCGTACTAATTTTAAAGTTTTTTTTTTATTTAAAATGGTTTATTTAAGAAGCGTTTTGCGTAAAATACAGTAAAAAGACTTCTAATATTAGCCCATGTCTAGAAAATGACCCATGGTTGAGGTGGGATCACTATAACATATAACCCTTTTAGAATGTAGCTCTAATTTTAGAGTATGTATATAAAAACAATTTATTTTTTGAAGCGATTTATTTTGAATACCTTCCAAATACTTATTGTAGAAACATTTATTTCGAATATTATTATTGTAGAAACATAAGATGACAATAGGACACATGATTAAAGTAGGCTTATTATAGCACATAACCTCTTTTCAAACTAAACGCTCATATTCATTCAAGAAGAGTTAGTCTTATTCTCGTGTGACGTGTATTTTCACCGAAGGTAACGGGTTTCCTCGCTTTTTTTTTAGTTGTTTTCGTCATAAAGACGTTCTACGCCCTTTTTTGTTAAATAAATAAAAATATAATATTGTTATAAAAATTTAATAAAAATAAGTTAATATTTTTTAACAAAATGGACAGTGCCACGCCCACCTTTATTCTAAGTCTAATGGTTATTTAAGCAAAACTTTTGCTTCGTTTTTGAGTTATTAATTTTGGCCTCACAAACTGCACCATTTTCCCATAGTGCACTGCCAAGTTGCCTTGTGGATGTCGAGGTGTTACTTATGACCATGTTACGGCCCGCAGCAAAGTCGATTAGCCTTTCTCCATTATTGTTAGTGGTGTCATGTAGGCTAAATTTACCGATGGTTAGGAGAAAGATTTCTTTTCTCCATTTTGGGCGTTGAAACGTCTTGCTTGGGGCAGCTCTCTTAAAGTCGTTCTAAGCGCTCATAGAATTCATCTTTTGGAGACGAGACCACGTAGTTTCCTACTAACCACGAAGCCATATCCCAGCCATTAGGATGATACCTCAATCTGTTATGACCAGTGAGGTAGCCATCTAGCAACCTGAGGTCATGACGACTGAGATGTACAATATTTTTAGGGTAGATAGGGCGAGCCTATCCTGCTTAGCTTGCCGTAGGCCCGGATATTATTCTGCGAAGAACCTATCCATTATGCGTAAGGCTGAGGCCCAGCTGAGCCCGCAGAAAGGCTCCGAGTCAATAAAGGGCGAGGAGGTGCTGGCTCTGGAGAGTTCGTCAGCGGTTTCGTTTCCATCAATACCCCTGTGTCCAGGGACCCATCGGATAGTGACTACGACTCCGAGAAAGGAGTTGAAGTGCGTCATAGCACTGAAGAACTAACTTGGATGAGAAGGTCCATGAAGTTAGTACTTTGATAGCAGCTTGGATATTGGAGAAGATTATAATGCCAGCCACTTAGAACCATGAGACAAAAGGTGGCGGGCGCAGACTTCGATGGCAAAGATCACAGATTGGTAGACCGTGGGACAAGCATCCATTGCAACAGAGATCCTGGTGTTGGGACCATAAATACCAGCACCAGTGCCCATTTCGGTGAGCGAAATGGGCACTGGTGCTGGTATTTATTTTATCAATGGTTCATGGTTCGAAACCAAGGTCCCCGCTCGTTTAATTTGACCGGTTGGGGAAAGGGAACGTTCAGCGTCTGCCAAAGCGAAAGACCGTGGTCATATAATCTGTTATCTTGCAGATCTCGTTGCCAGGAATGAGTTTAAGGATGTTTGAATGACCAAAGTCAAGAAGTACATCGCTGTTCAGCGCTTGGATTTTAAGGGCTTCCATAGCGGCTGATGATATCGAGATGATGTGTAGAGACGGTAGACCAATGATCGCCTCCATGGCAGCAGTGGGACAGGTCCTCATCGCCCCAGTGACACAGAGACACGCCAGGCGCTGAAGACTATCACACTGCTTAACTTTGGCCACCAAATGAAGGAGGCATAATTGAAGATGGGTCTAACCATAGAGATGTAGACCCAGTAAATAATTTTGGGTGTTAAGCCCAAGTTTCTCCCAAAAAGACGCCTACAGGTCCCTAGATACTTGACCTCCTCGGAAAGACTCCAGATACAGGAGTTAATATAAACTGGGCCAATGTCAAGTTTGTATCGTCTGGAAAAGAGGACCAGAACTGCTTTCTGAGGATTAATGCCAAGCCCCTTTTTAGAACACCAGTTTGTTACAATTTGAAGAGCCAAGCACATCACCTCAGAGAGCGTATGCCCAAATTTATCCGAGGTTATCTGCGTAACCGATGACATTGTAGCCCAACGAACTAAGTTCAGTTAGGAGATCATCTATTACGAGTGACCAAAGCAGAGGGGAGAGAACGCCCCGTTGAGGACACATCTTGATGGCCTTCATGTCAGCCGATACACCACCCAGAGAGGAAGAGATATCGCGTTGATTGACCGTGGATTCGACCCACTCGATGGAGAGAGCATCAATGCTTTTTCGGGAAAGAGCCCGAGTGATGGAACCGAAGCCAGTGTTATCAAAAGCATCCTCCACATCAAGGAAAGCGTACAAAGATATTTCCTTAGATTGAAAGGCCCTCTCATTGCCTCCGAACAGGGTGTGAAGAGCGCCTACCGTAGATTTCCCCCTCATATAGGCGAACTGATTTTTTATGAAGCGGGGTTCGGGATTCAACGAACTGTCTGACGTGGGTCGATCAGACGTTCCATCGTTTTAAGAATTTATTATTTTTATATATATATATATTTATTTATATATATTTTTTTTAATCAATTCAATCAGTTTATTATTTCATCTAAATTCTGAACTTTTACAATTCCTTTTTTTTTTTTAATTTAAATTTTCGTAATTACCATAAAATATTTTTTTTTAATGTAAAATTATTTTAACTAATTTGAATTTTTTTGTATATAAAATGTTTGCTTTCCTTTTTTTTTTTTTTTTCTTTTTGTGTTTATACATTTTTTTTTACATTTTATCCCTGCCTACAATTTTTACAGCCTCCCAGCATAAACACTGATCGGGCGAGTTCTCGATCAATTTTACAATTTTTTTCTAATTATTATTTTATTTTAATGGTGTAGCGCTGTCGGTGCTGCTCCGACTGCTTCGGAACGGTTACCGGACCAGTGCTGATCCTTGCACTGCCTGTTTTCTAACGGCGTGTCCTCAGTTGTAGTTGCAGATCACTGCATACAACGGTCCCTCACAGTCCGTTGTGCACAGTTTTTTGACATCTGATTGTGTTAGGTGGTGGGTGAGGTATTTTTAATTTTATTTATTAGGAGCACTAGCTGTGTTTCCTTGAACGAACGCTTGAATCGTTCTGAATTGTTTGTTTCGGGTTTTTGCTGTTCAGCTCTTTACTGAGGCGATCTACTTCTGATCTTATCCTCTGTTTAACACCTCCTACCTACACATTTTGGCGGGTTTTTGCTGGTCAGCTCTTTACTGAGGCGATCTATTTCTGATCTTAGCCTCTGTTTAACACCTCTCATCTACACATTGCTTACTCAGATTTCTTTTTTTTTTTAGGTTCGTTACTGTATATAACTCCGTAGAGTTTTAAAGAAAATTTATTCAGTTGATGCATGTATGCAACGCAATTGATGCCATTAATGTTGCGCGAATACTTCAGACACTTTTGGTCAATGTGGCTACACTGTCACGGTCGCCTTGTAGCAAATAAAATCAAAACCACTTGACGCTTTTGCGATTGTATTATGAATGCCATTATTAATTAATAAAAGGATCTGCTTAGCATAATTACATAAAGTTCTTATACATAAGCTTCTGTCGCTGATTACAACGGCAGAACGAAGGTATGTAGTATATATGTAACATATGTACATATAGCTATACATAAGGCATATACATAAGCCAACCACTGGCTCGCTAAGCAGCAAAATGCAGACGCGGAAATTCTCACGCGTCTATTGCTGGTCACGCCACTCATAAGAGGCCGATCGGATTTCAAGTGTAATGACTTAAAAACATTTATGCTTATGTATTACAATATGTTGCACATACTACAATAGATATTAACTTTAATCTAAAAACTTTAGTCAAATGTCAATGTTCGAGCTTCCTAATAAAAATATAATAACCTTATAAAAAATCTTAATTTGAATTTCAAAATCACGCTTCAATTAAAATTAGAACCACACTGTACTGTCAAGTAGGTACTTTCTTAAAAATTGCACCTGTCAATTGTAATGACAAGTCTTTGCGCCATGTTAATGTAAAATCTCTCTTACTTTATAATTTGTAGCAAAAAGACGTATTTCAACTTGCTGTATCATTGTTAAGCGCGCAAAAGTTTCAATATTTATTTTTCAATATAAAGTTACGGTATTACTATTAAAACTTTAAAACGGTGCGCGCTATTTTTTATTTTACTGTATTCATCATGCCAATATCACCAAACTTGCACAATTGCACCATTTTTACATAGCGTATTAGTTTCTTGTGGCCACCTGGATTCAACTTCACTATATATAAACATGATAATAAATAAATTGTAGCACATCCACAAGCGCATTAACTTGGACTGTAATTTAATTGCCCTGTCAGCTCATATATTGTATAAATATAAGTATTACACATATATAAGTTGCTCTACAACCGATTGTTGGCTTTGGCAGCACGAAGGCTTCGAACCAGCGGTTGTAATCCAGTGCTATTCGATACCAATTTGGGACATCGATCTTGCGTATGTCTTTCAATATCTGGTCCTCCCAACGCAGCGGGACGTCCGCCGCGATTCACGTTTTATACTGTTAAGTAGTACTTATGCGTAGTTTTATTTAATTGAATGATTAATTTTAATCATTTAAAAGTAGTTAGATCTTAAATGTAGTTTTTATCGATTAAGCGCAACACCAGAACAACGATCAAGACAACCGCGCGCCGCCACTTCCTTGCTTCAACTGAACTCGATCGCGCAGCTGCCAACAGTGTTGTTTTATTTTAAAACAGTGATGGTAGAAGACCAACATATTCAAAAGCATAACTTAACGTATTTTGGTATTGGTGTAAACTATTACTATCCTAACAATACATACATTTTTGTTGCCGGAACCTCTGTATCCGTCCGACACAGGTGACCAGCCTTTTGTATTGGATGTTTCTGACTATGGCGATGTCAGTATATAGCTCGAACAGCTCATTGCTCGAGTGTATAGGGATGTCATTTCCCACTCTAATTGGACCAAAGATTCTCCGAAGTATCTTCATCTCAAACACGCCCATCGCCAACTAATCCGATTCTGTCATGACCCATGTTTCTGAGCCGTACATCAGGACAGGCATTATCAGCGTCTTTTAGAGTTTAATTTTTGTTACTCTGAAACTCTACTTCGCATTTGCTTACCGAGACCAAAATAGCTACGGTTAGCAAGAGTGATTCTTCGTTTAATTTCCTGACTGGTGTCGTTGACGCTGTTTACAATATGATTTTCTAAGCGATTGAAAAGAGACTTATTCCGCGATTGTTTGTGCAGACTGCAGGATCTCCTTCCTTAAAAACTGGGCACAGGACACTAAGGTGTAGTCTTTAGGCATACGCTCACCAGTCCATATTTTGCACTAAAGTTAATGCAAACATATTACTAATTCCTCGTCGCTGGTCCCAATCCCATTGCATGTTCTCTTTGCAATCGAGGTGCGGCCCCAGCGTTGATCTGAAGGTCGAAGCGCGGGTCGCCATGCAACAACAAAAACCATTTATTAAACTCCAACTTGTCTGTTACATCAAAGCCGTCAGCTAATTCTTCTTCATCTTTACGTCAATGTAACATCTCATGAAGTGCTCAATGCATCACGCCGACTACTCCACTGCCTCCTATCGAACCAATAATAGCTTCTACAACAACAATTACAACACATAGTCGATATACAACATCAACAGCTTCTGCGCCAATAACAACAACAGTATTTTCATCAACTGCCTCGATCACGTCATCTTCATCCTCATTGGTCACGCCAATTCAAAAATCACCTCATATTAATATACAGTACATCAACAACAATAACAACAACAACGATGTACCTTCGACTTCTTTAATTGTTTTACCAGAAAACGTTACTTCTCCAACAACAAACAATGGAAAGCACACACACACAAATCAGCCGTTAAAATTAAAAAGGAATAGAGAAACACATTCTCCAAGTAAGCAAACACAACAAAAGCAAAACAATAACAAAAAACCAAAGAACAAAACACAAACAACATTACAAAATTATTGGCTCAGCGATACAAACACAACAAATCGATTCGAACTGTTAGCAGATGACAAGTCTGACGAACAAAATTCTTTACAACCTTCAGGTCAATTATTGCCAAAAGTGAATAAACCACCTCCAATATATATTCAAGGTCACGGAAAGATTAAAGTTTTATATGATGCCCTTAAAGAAGTGGCTCAAAAACAAGGAAAAACGTTAACTTCGGTGGAACCGAAGCTTAAATACCCGTCACACGAATCTTTGAATAGTTTATGTGTGATCATAATTACGTTTTCATACAAATGTTGGAAAATAATCAATAAGTTTGTATGGTTGCTATAGCTAAAAATGGGCGTGGCACCTTGGTTTTGATGTTGGATGTCATTAGAAGTGTTTTTACCCAAATTTGAGTGAATAGTTTCATAAATAATACCTATTTTAATACAAAAATTCGAAAATGAGCGGTAATTTTGTATGGGGGCTTTATCTAAAAATGGGAGTGGCATCTTGGCTTTGATATTGGATGTCATAAGAAGTGTTTTTACCCAAATTTGAGTGAATAATTTCAAAAGCAATACCTATTTTAATAAAAAAAATTCGAGAATGGGCGGTAAGTTTGTATGGGGGCTATATCTAAAAATGGGCGTGGCAGCTTGGATTTGATATTGTATGACATTGGAAGTATTTTTTTCCAACTTCGGTGACTACATTCATAAATAATAACTATTTTCATGCAAAAAATTAGAAAAAAACGGTAAGTTTGTATGGGGGCTATACCTTAAAATGGGCGTGGCACTTTGATTTTAACACTTGAACTGCTTAGGACTGAGAAAAGCTTAAGTTCCGAGTTTCAGGTCAATATCTTTAATACTGAGCGAATGAATCGCATAAATACAGACAGACGGACGGACAGACAGACGGACATGGCTAGATCGACTAGTCTCGTCGTGCTGATCAAGAATATATATACTTTATAGGGTCTACAACGTCTCCTTTAATGCGTTACAAACTTTCTGACAAAATGATAATACCCTCCACACTATGTGGCGGGTATAAAAATTTAATTTAAAAGCGTTAGCTAACAACGAAGTAAGAGTGCAT
>JAEIFJ010001244.1:0-32954 GCA_018903435.1 Leucophenga varia | reverse complement strand
TAAAGGACAGCATGAGAACACTGACCTGTGTTTATATAGGGTGATTTTTTAAGAGCTTGAGAACTTTAAAAAAAAAAAACAAGCATAAAATTTGCAAAATCTCATCGGTTCCTTATTTGAAACGTTAGATTGGTCCATGACATTTACTTTTGAAGATAATTTCATTTAAATGTTGACCGCGGCTGCGTCTTAGGTGGTCCATTCGGAAAGTCCAATTTTGGGCAACTTTTTCGAGCATTTCGGCCGGAATAGCCCGAATTTCTTCGAAATGTTGTCTTCCAAAGCTGGAATAGTTGCTGGCTTATTTCTGTAGACTTTAGACTTGACGTAGCTCCACAAAAATAGTCTAAAGGCGTCAAATCGCATGATCTTGGTGGCCAACTTACCGGTCCATTTCTTGAGATGAATTGTTCTCCGAAGTTCCCCCAAAATGGCCAAAATGGGCAGAATCGCGAGCTGTGTGGCATGTAGTGCCATCTTGTTGAAACCACATGTCAACCAAAGTTCAGTTCTTCCATTTTTGGCAACAAAAAGTTTGTTAGCATCGAACGATAGCGATCGCCATTCACCGTAACGTTGCGTCCAACAGCATCTTTGAAAAAATACGGTCCAATGATTCCACCAGCGTACAAACCACACCAAACAGTGCATTTTTCGGGATGCATGGGCAGTTCTTGAACGGCTTCTGGTTGCTCTTCACTCCAAATGCGGCAATTTTGTCTTATTTACGTAGCCAACAACCAGAAATGAGCCTCATCGCTGAACAAAATTTGTCGATAAAAATTTCGAACCGAACACTGATTTTGGTAATAAAATTCAATGATTTGCAAGCGTTGCTCGTTAGTAAGTCTATTCATGATGAAATGTCAAAGTATACTGAGCATCTTTCTCTTTGACACCTTGTCTGAATCCCGCGTGATCTGTCAAATACTAATGCATAACTACATGAAAACCCAAACCCAAAAAAATCACCCGTTATAATAAAAGGCATTCTTTCTCAACAGTATGTAAATGTTTTCTTTTGGTTCGATTCAACATATTTTTCGAGTTTTTTTTACATAGAGATATTAAAGGCTTGTAATATAAAGATATATGTACACATATATTGACGCGCTTAATTTTTGTTTGTCATTTTCAGTGAAAACAATGAAACAATTGCTCTAATTCTTGCTCGTGGTGGATCAAAAGGAATTAAAAACAAAATTTGGTATATGTTAACGGATTATCATTGCTCGGAAGATCAATCAGAATAATTAAAGAGTCAACTTTATTTAAAGAAGTATGGGTTTCGACGGACAGCACCGAAATTGCAAGAGAAGCACACAGATGTAAGTACTTAGAGCGATTATATCTATTAGGGTGTTCACAGTGCGGTGATAATTGTCTTATTATGCTAGTGTTATAAGTAACATATGTTAGTTGCTATACTTATCAGCTAAGCATGCAAAAGTGTTGTTAGGTTTGAAAAAAATTATAAAAACATACCGATTCTTGTATTCGTCTCGCATAAACAACAGACTTTATTCTATTTATAAGTCTATTATCATTTATAAGTCTATTAAATCTTCTATTTAACCTTTATTAACTTTTTGTTTACAAACTATCCCTTTTTTTTATTTTCCACATTAAACTAAGAAAAAAAGAAAAACAGCTGATACAATCAAACACCAAAAATCAAGTCTGCAAATCAACAAAATTGCAGCCCTGCTATCATACTTTTTTGTTATATGCTACTTAGTTGTGCAATTAAGCCACTTTGCAAATTTAAAAATTTAAATGTGCGGATTCAATATTGCGTTCGATATATACCAACTAGCATTCGTATCCACTTTTTTAAATATGATACGTATGTTTGCCTGAAGTTCATAGCATTATCAATAATATCAGTCGCAATTATTGATAATGTTATCTACTCTCATCGAGAACGGTCTTGTGTGTGCTCCAATATTAATTTCACAATTATTCGTCGAAACAACAAAAACAATATAAAGGACACAAAACAAAACAAGCAAAATATTCCAAAAACAATATACTCGCAGTGCTGCTATTGCTAATAAAAACAAAAACATCAAAAAATGATTGCAACAAAGAA
The DNA here is from genome assembly GCA_018903435.1 of Leucophenga varia. Taxonomy (NCBI): domain Eukaryota; kingdom Metazoa; phylum Arthropoda; class Insecta; order Diptera; family Drosophilidae; genus Leucophenga; species Leucophenga varia. The sequence continues at coordinate 30,862 of JAEIFJ010001244.1, read as the reverse complement.
AATAAATAAAATTCTAAAAATATAACTAAAGTGAATACGGTAACACGTTTTCTATTTTTCGTTTAGTTTTTACAAAAAGTCAAATACACAAAATCGAAAATTAATCAGTTTTCCTATTGAACTACACCGATAATAAAAACAAGAAACAACTTTAACTTCAGTTTAACCAAAGTTTTGATATCCGTTACACTTAATTTTAGTGACAAATACTAGGAAACTTGAGGTGACTTTGTATAGGGACTATATGATGTATATGCTATAGTTAGCTGATCCTTATCAAATCTATACTGTACATATAGACCACCATAACAAAAAGTTTTCAACATATTTAAAGCAATTAGCTTACCTTTAATTTAAAAAAAACATATTAGTGGAGTGCACAAAATAAAAATAGATTTTCAAGATAATGAGTCCACTTGTTCAGACATCATAAAACAGCCCAAAAAAGAATTAATTAAAGTTAAAATAAACAAAAAACAGTTGATTCGTTCTTACATAGGACTGGTGACAGAAGAAAGCGTACCTTTCCATGTATTATATTCAAAAAAACATGAGAAATATAATAGATCTAATTTGTCACGGTCTTACAGAAAAAAGCGGAAAAAGTTTTAAATTAAATGGCAATAAATGCAAAGACATGCTAAAACATGTGGCGGAAAACATACGCAGCGACAAATGCAAAAAAGAAATGCAGGGTCGATTACTCTCATTAAAAATAGATAGCGCAACACGGCTTAACCGTAATATATTTGGAATAAGTGCGCAATTTATTAACGAAAATGAAATTATATCCCGGATTTTAGGGATGGCTGAAATTAAAGGTGCTAGTGGTAGTACTTAAAAATCTGGCCAAAGAAATTATAGCCACTTTGGACAACTACAACATCCGATTAAATCAAATTGTTTCCATTACATCAGACAATGGAGCAAACATGATTAAAATAACAAAAATATTATCACAAAGTTATGTATTTGATGATGATTTTGAAAGCACAGAGGAAGTGGAAAAAAACATCGACTACACTGAAAAAATTGATCATTTTGAGACCTCAGAAGAATTGTATGTGGGTAATATACAGATATGCCGATGTGCAGCACATACTGCACAACTTTGCGCTCTTGATGTTTCTAAAAAGGCAGACATTAAAAAGCTATTTACTTCAATGCCGCAACATGACGAAATATATTCGTAAGCCATCAAATGGTTATCGTGAAGTTTTTGAATTTCGTAAACTGAAATTGCCTCAATTAGATTGTCCCACAAGGTGGGGATCAACGTATGAAATGGTCGATCGCCTGAACAATGCTAAGGACGTATTAAGCGAAATTGAAGCAATTGAAAATAAAACTGATGATGAAAACTTCGACGCTGGCTCTTTGTTATGGGAGTTTATAGAATGCTACACTTGCATCATGAATCCCCTGCACAAATCAATTGTAAAATTTCCAAGAAGAGCAATTGCACTACGGAAATTTCTATGCTTTGTGGCTCACATGTAAGCTGACTTCACAATTCAAATTTTACAATCACGGTCAGATAGCGAAAATTCGATTAGTTTTAAAATCGGTAAAACCCTCATTCAAAGTATAGAAACGCGAACAGAAAAACTTATTTCAAATGTGGGATTCGATGCATGTCTATACTTAGACTCGAGATTTCAACAAATTATGTCTGTGACTCAAAAAAAAAAATGCTGTTATGTTTTTAAAGGGTTTATGGGAAAAATTAAGTCAATTAACCCAAAACTAAATTCGTCAACAACTTCAATTGATTTGAGTCTTGAAGAAGGACTGGAAAATAATGAATTCGACTTGTTGGACAAATATTTGGGAGCTACAATATCACCTACAGACGAATGTACGGATGTTTTTACAAAAATCGAAACATTATAACTTCCGTTCATGAGGTCAAATGTTAATATGCTGAACTTCTGGAGGGAAAGGAAGTCAAATGATCCTGAATTGTATGCACTAAGCAAAATATGCTTTGCCATTCCACCAACAAAAGTAAGAAGTATTGTTTATGCTGCAAGAAATATGTTTAGAACTTTTCATTTAATTTAGGTCACAATTGAACGCGCATTTTCATCACTAAAACTCATATTGGCCGACAATCGGAATAGACTAAGCCACAACACGTTAGAAAATATTTTACTAGTCAAACTAAACTCATCCCATTTAGATGGTGCCATAGACAATTTCCCATTTGATGAAGAAGAAAATGATAATAATTAAAATTACAAATTATTTTTTGTTTGAAGTTTTATTTTTTATGTTTCATTCATATATATATTATTATTAATATCTTGAAAATAAATAAATTCTTATAATTTGAAATTAACATCTTAATAAGCAACATTTGGTATGCGACAAAATATGAAAGCGAAATACTACAAAAATACTATGAGAGCGACTACGAGAGCTGCTACGGGAGCAGCAAAAGTGAAAAAGGAATGCAAATGCTCTCTTGCAATAGCACATACATTATTTTTGTGTGCTCTGCTCTGAGCTTGCTCTCCATGCTTGTGCTATTGCTACAACTACACAGAGTCGATCGCAAATTTTTACTATTGCTCTTGCTCTGTACTCCGAGGTTCTGTGCTGCGCAGTTTTTTTTTTTTGTGCTCTCTGCTATGCTACAGAGCCGTTCGAAAACAGAGCAGTAGCGGGAGCAGAGCAATATTTTTAATGAAATTGCTGCTATGTAGCAGCAAATGCAAACACTGGGTGGGATACTTTTAAAAAAACTTCGAGAGATATGTATAAGTGCAGTAAACCCTTTTCCTTAACTAGGAAGCTGCAAACATTAATAAAATTATCTTAAAAGCGGAACCCAACCTCCATTTTCAGCACCAATGTGAAACCGCATATCGTTTCCTAAAGTATTTATGAGAAAACAAGTTTTGACAAATTCTGAAAAGAAATATTACTACTGAAAATATAATCAATTACAAAAATCAAATGACAAAGGGCATAGCCGGATAAGCATGAAATCATTGCCCCCATCGATATATAATATCCTTAAATGAGATTCAATAGCTCTTGATAGGAGACCTTTTTCTGCATACTACTTTTCCCGATATCACCGATATAAAAGATAATATAGCGACAAACGTGGTTTTACTATAGTCTTTATTTGATTTCAGCTCACAGAATTGATAAACATTTTTTAATAATTTGAATTTTTTTTTTGCTAGTAATATCTTTTTCGAGAATTTATTCGGAATTTTTCGTGAAAAATTCTATAAAGTTTTTGTTCCGAAAATTTAAAATATTTTTTTTTTTTTTTTTGTGTTCTACGTAAACACCCTCAATTTTTGAATATGTTGTAGTTTATGCAAAAATCCTCACCTGTGAAATTTTTAAAAACTATTTCATTTTATTTTACTCTTATATTTTATTTTACTTTACATAGTGCGATCGGCCATCTATTGCCGAAAACGATGCCATGTGTATGTGTTCAGCGAACAAAAATATATCGGAAACATTCTAATTATACTGTTTAGCAGTTTATTTTTAAAGGACAATACTACAGCAGTAAAAAATGAAATTCGGGATGACGAATTATTTATTTATATTAGAATAGATCTTAATTAATTAAGTGCATTAAAACTACGTTAACTTTTAATCGAATCAATAATAACAAAACTTTGTAATATTCATAATACAATAATTTAAGTTAATACCTATTTATAAAATAAAACAATAATATATCTCAACTTTTTTGGTTATTTAGTTTTAAAATATCAATTGATAAGCAAACAAATATTATAATATAATTGGGAAGGTAAAATAACACAGAGCAACGTTTTTTTTAGACTATTGTCCAAAAGTGAAGAAAACATTTTGGCATGCTTCGAGGACTGGAAGAAGCGGAGACATAAGTGTATTATATCGTGAGGGGACTATTTTGAAGAGGACGAAATTGATGAGGCAGAAAAAATAAAGATTTTAGTAACAGTTGTACCAACCTAAAAAAAAATATAGTGAGCGAAAATATTTACCGCGTAATTTAAAAATCTAATTCCACACAGTAGTACATATACTATATTTATATATATATATATATATATACAGGGTCCGCCATCTAACATTTTTTTTTTTGAACTAGTGGTTATTTCGAGTGTGGCAACACTGATGCCACATCTGATTGTACAGAAAGTTAGTTTTATCCTTCCGCTGAACGAAAATGGTTGTGTATACGATTGAGGAACGCGTTACGATCGTGCGCACTGTTTTCGGAGACCGAATTATCAGCCGAAATTCTGATGTCGTTTGGCCGTCTCGGAGCTGTGATTTGACACCGTTGGATTATTATTTGTGGGGCGTCAAAGACAAGTGTTATGTGGACAAGCCAGCGACAATTCAAGCTCGGACAACATTCGCGTCGCCATTGCAAACAATCAGGAAATGTCCTCAAAAATTGGGTCGACCGAATGGAATATGCAAGGCCAGCCGAGGCAGCCATTTGAACGAACTTATATTCCAAAGGTAACCGGAAGGATTGTACTAAATAAAAAATAAATTTGATGATCGGATGAACCGTTTTGTTCTTTATTGCATTAAAAAAAAAAAAGTTACGTGGCGGACCCTGTATATATATAAATTAAAGAATCCTTTATTTAATTATTTAATTAAATGAATCCTTTATTATTTATTTATTTATATTTTGCGGCACTATGTGCTTTACATTGATTTATTATTAAAATATTTTTGCAGCACAATGTGCTTTTGCAGTGAGTTTAAGACTGAAGCTACTTAATATTTCTATCCTGCAAGAGACCTCGCTAAGCAACGCGTGCAGCGCTTCGATCGTCGCTAACGGATATCCTATTACCGTTGCGACGGAAATATTGCAGACATTGCGTCAGCATTTCTGTGGGAAATCTTACAAGCTCCATGTGTTAACTTATATAAATTATGTTATTGGTAAATTAAAGGTATTTCTCCGGATCCCGCGCAGCAGTATAGTTAAGAACGTTGTTCCTTGTGAGGTACCTCTCTATAACTCAGTGCACAACTACTAAGCTGTTGCCATCATAAGAAACAAAATTAGAGGCGCAGATGGAGCCCTGTTTGTAAGTCGCAAAATACGGCAACTTTAATAACCCTCAGATTAGATTTCACCTAGCTCGATAAGGCTTAGAACGAATGGTGAGACAGGGTGACATCCCTGTTTTGCGGCACGAAGAACGAAGACCGAGAAACCGGAGTTTGGGACCCAACAAGGATTGTAATGCACACGAGCAAACCCAAAGAAAGGGAGATAACAAGGACGCCCACCCTCCTTAGGGAAGAGAAGAGGGAAGGGGGGCGAAAAAAGGAGGGGCACTCTCTAACACGTAAGGGTGGAGGGCGGGCCAAGGGCTATCAAAAGGGGCCGGCCCTATGGAAAGACCAGCTAAAAGATTAGCAAGGAAGACCAGAACCAAAACAGGAACCCACACTTTTCGAGCGCCCAAAAGGAAATCTCCAGGAACAGACTTACAAAGACAACCAAGCACAAGACCCACAGCCAATGGAAGTTGACTCGTCCTCCAAGTTTAGGCAAGGCACTGAATACAGTAAGCTCCAACCTAATGACTCGAACTCCGCAAAGCTTAGAAATTTCTCAGACCGTTCGACTGGCCCAAGACGCCAGAGTCTTAATAATATAGTTAAAGAAGACTCCAAAGAACTGAAGGCAGAATACCAAAAAGGCGGCAAAGGCTGCAGTTGAAGAAATTGAGAGTGACAACGAGTAAGACCCAAGTGAAGACTCAGTTAATTTTTTAGAGAACACTCCCGGTTGCCCATGATTGAACGACGGTTGGCTGGGAGAACATTAAACATTGCTAATCCACACAGGCGCGGCAAAAAATTATGTCAAGCCCGTAAAGGAGCTAAAAGCCGTAATGCCGGTCGCCAAACCATTTTCGGTGAACTCAATACGCGGTTCTACCAAAATTAGGCAAAAGTGCTTGATGAACACGTCCCCATTTTTCTACTAGACACGCTTAGCTCGTTTGACGCCATTATAGTCTTCGACCTGGTAACAGAGGACGGGGTAAAGTTGAACCTAGCAGAAATCACTCTGGAGTATCAGGACACCTCTGAAAAACTTCAGTATCACAACTGTGCTGATGTAAATTTCACTAATGTCAATGACATCGTCGTTCCTGCCTCTATTAAAAAAGAGTTTAAGAACATGATTATCAAGAGGAAAAAACCTTTTTTCAACAGAGGCTCTCACATTCAATACCGCTGTCAGAGCCTATTCAAACATTACGGGTGTTTCCGACTTTGTGAACAATGAAGTCAATCAAATGATGAAAGACGGCATTATCAGGCCCTCGAGGTCGCCCTACAATATCCCAACTTGGGTTGTTTACAAAAGGTACAGACGCTTATGGTAATCCAAACAAGAGGTTGGTCATTGATTTCAGGAAACTGAACGAACGAACCATCCCAGACCGTTACCCAATGCCCAGCATTCCCATGATTCTAGCGAACCTTGGGAAGGCAAAGTTCTTCACCACCCTCGAATTAAAGTCAGGCTACCACCAGATTTACCTTGCGGAGCATGACCCCGAGAAGACATCATTCTCAGTAAATAGCGGCAAATACGAATTTTGCCGACTGCCGGCTTAAAAATGCAAGCATCATTTTCCAAAGGGCATTAGACGATGTTCTGAGGGAGCAAATTGGAAAGATATCTTACGTCTATGTAGATGACGTCAAAATCTTCTTAGAAAATGAGACGAACCACTTTCACCACATTGATACTGTGCTGAGGTGTCTTCATAGTAAGCATACTAAGCAAGGTTTCAGAGTAAGCAAGGACATGACAAAATCCGATCCACAGATCGTTAGAGCCATTCAACAATATCCGGAACCGAAAAGCGTTTACAGTGTCAGATCTTTCTTAGGACTAGCATGTTACTATAAGGTCTTTATCAAGGACTTTGCCGCCATAACTCACCCAATAACGGATATATTGGGTTCGCAACTAAATAATTTCGTATTTTGTTACTAACCGCATATCTATTTATGTAATCAATATTTTGACAGTGACAGCTATTCTATGTTAAAGCGCGCCAAAAAATCAAGAACATTTGATATGTCACAGTGAATATTAGTAAACACACACATTTTTTTATTACAGTCAAAATGTAAAGTTACGTTCCAACAAAACAGCATTTGCGGGGAGGTTCGCTTTTGTTCTTCAATTTAAAGAAAAGTGCAACAGAAGCAAATCGTTTACTCTCAGAAGCTTATCCTGAATATGCTCCAGAGGTTAGAGTATGTCAGCAGTGGTTTGCACGATTTAAAAGTGGTGATTTTGACACAGAAGACAAAAGAGCGACCAGGTCCATCAAAAAGTTTGAAGACGAAGATTTGGAGGCATTACTCGATCAAGATTTATGTCAAACTCAAGAAGAACTTGGAAAAACATTGGAAGTCACTCGACAAGCCATTTCTAAACGTTTAAAAGCAGCTGGATACATTCACAAACAAGGAAATTGGGTGCCACACGAATTAAAGCCGAGAGACGTTGAGAGACGATTTTGCATGTCTGAAATGCTGCTCAATCGCCACAAAAAGAAATCGTTTTTGCATCGTATTGTCACTGGCGATGAAAAGTGGATTTATTACGACAACCCTAAGCGTAAAAGATCATATGTGAAGCCAGGCCAACCAGCCAAATCGACACCAAAGTCGAATATTCATGGTTTGAAGGTAATGCTCTGTATTTGGTGGGATCAGAAGGGTGTGCTGTACTATGAGCTGTTAAAATCGCGCCAGACAATCACGGGAGAACTATACAGGCAACAATTGATACGTTTGAAGCAAGCAATAGCCGTAAAACGGCCAGAATGGGCGACCAGACACGAAAAATTGATTTTCCATCATGACAATGCTCGGCCACATGTTGCAGTACCGGTCAAAAATTATTTGGAAAATGCTGGATAGGAAATTCTATCTCACCCGCCTTATAGCCCAGACATAGCTCCTTCTGATTACCACTTGTTTCGGTCGATGCAGAATCATCTTTTTTGGAATACGGTTCACCAATGTTGAAGGCATTAAAAAATGGCTTGATGATTTTCTCGGCGGAAAAGATGAGAAGTTTTTTTGGGATGGAATCCATAAATTGCCTGAAAGATGGGAAAAAGTTACCGCTTCCGATGGAAAATATTTGGAATAAAATATTTTTTCACTTTCATACTTAAATAAATGGTTTTTTTACAACAAAAATACGAAATTATTTAGCTGTGCACCTGATACTGAAAGGGGAGAACGGCTCGGTGAGTAAGCATATGTCAAAAACAATTCTTGTTGAGTTCAGTGATACTCAACGTAACGCATTTGAAAGTCTGCGCTACATTTTGACATCAGAAGATCTCATACTCATGTACCCAGACTTCAAAAAACCTTTTGACTACCTAAGCCTCACCTAGTGGCATTGACGCAGTCACTATCTCAAGAAGGTAGACCAATTACAATGATATCTCTTACCAAAAACAGGCGCTTACCAAAAGGCCACCAAAACTTACCACCAATGAAAGAATTGCTGGATATTTTATGGGCTCTGGCCAAATTTTCAAACTTTTTGGACGGTTCCATGAAAATCAACATTTTCACTGACCACCAGCTGAGAAGAACAGGAACGCAAAAATAAAAAAATGGAAAACATATGTCGACCAACACAATGCCAAAGTTTTTTATAAACCAGGTAAAGAAAATTTTGCTGCCGATGCCCCTCTCCAGGCAGAACCTTAATGCTCTGGAAGATGAGCCTCAGTCGGACGCTGCTACCGTTCACAGCGAACTCTCACTGACCTACACGGTCGAGGTTACTAATAAACCATTAAAATGCAAGACATATCCGATAAAAATGAGCAGTTAGAAATTATTACAGCTGAGCACAACCGTGCGCACTGAGCGGCGCTGGAAAATGTCAAGCAGGTCCTTCGCGACTATTTTTTCCCAAGATGAGCAGCTTAGCCAAAGAAGTGGTTGCAAACTGCAGAATCTGCACAAAAAGCCAAATATGACAAGAGCTCGGGGAAACCCCCATTCCAAGCTACACCGGAGAAAAGTTACACATAGACATCTTCCCAATTGATAGGACACAATTCCTTACATGTATTGACAAGCTCTCCAAATTTGCAGTTGTACAACCAGTACTGTTCAGAACGGTAGTCTACATCACAGGGCCTTGTTGAAGCTTCTTAACATTTTCCCTAATATCAGAACGGTGTATTGCGACAATGAGGCCGCTTTCAACACTGAAACCAACATCTCTATGTTCAGAAACAGCTACGGCATTGACGAGGTGAGCCCCCCCTTTTTATTCTTTTAAAGGGGAAATTTAAAAGGTTTCATAGCACCTTGGCAGAAATCGCCAGATGCCTAAAGTTGGACAGGAAAATCAGTGACACAGTTGAACTGATACTGAGTGCAACGGTAGAATATAACAAAACTCTACACTCAGTCACCAGCGAGAAACCAATTGAGATTATACAGGGTCCAATGAGCTTCGCTCAGACGTCAGAGAAAGGTTAGTAAAAGCCCAGCAAGACAATATGCAATAATAGATGCATCACTTCCAGACAAAACCGAATATTTGAGATAGGAGAAGAGGTATATCAGAAGAATAATAGGAGGTTAGGAAACAAACTGATCCTGTTGTGCACTGAGCGAAAAGTGGAAGCAGACCTCGGAACGTCAGTTCTCATTAAAGGGAGGATGGTCCACAAGGACAACCTCAAATAGGTACCTTTGTTACAATTAGCTAGTAAGTCCTTTAAGAAAAGTTAAAACACCCATATCTCACGCTATGCATAAGTTTCTGGTTTGTCCTCACGTTGATGGTTACCCTAGCAGTGGATAATGCGCGGATCAACGACTTTTCGCACGCCAATTACATGCCGGTTATAAACGCGAGAAGATTAAAATTCTTAGGGACAGCCTTGAAGGTGGTTGCAGGCACACCTGGTGCCGCAGATTTCTTGAAGATCAGAATCACAGAGGCTCAACTAGTGGACTCAAGCTCTAGGCAAACAACTATAAACTCCGAAACGCAAAAACAAATAAACAAGCTGACTGACACCATTAATAAGATTATCAAAGCTCGACAAAGCGATTTGGAATTTGGCCAATAGAATGTTAAGCACTGAGATCCAATATTTAATCCTCACCAATATATATGTATGTATTGCCTTTACAGCTTGTGGAAAGCTTAGGCAGCACGAGGGGTATTATCCCTGGTGTTATAATCCAGTGCCACTCGATACCAATTCTGGATGCCGATCTTCCGGACGTCCTCCTGAACCTGGTCCTTTAAACGCAGCGGCGGTCTTCCCCGCTGTCGTGCCCTCAGATTTCGTCTACGTTTTTATCGTATACCGTTCTCGCTGGAGCTTCTTCATCCATTCGAAGCACGTGTTTAGCCCAATGTAATCGTTTATACCTGATGCACCTGACTATACATTGTATATATATGTATATATCTGCATATATATATATATATATATATATATATATGTATATATGTATATATTCATATATATATATATCTGCATATATATATATATATATATATATGAGCCGTTCAGTGCACACATCGATTAACTCCACTTTTTGAAAAATCTTAAATTTAAGTGTCAAAGCCCTTGGAATAGTCATAACTTTCTATATTTTTAATAAATTTCCTGAATAATAAATATTAGCACAGTTAAATGGGAAATTTTTTCTTGGACTGTGACAAAGGAAAAATGGAGAGACATGATGAACCTGCTAAAATTCATTCTTCCTGTTCAACACGATTACTATAATAACTTGTCAACAAATCGAATTGAATCCTCGCATACAACTGACGAAGAAGACATTGTTTATAATATTGCTGAATCATCTTAAAGCTGCTATGAAATAATTACAAAATTATATTATTACCGAATTGCAAACATTCATTTTTATGGAAAAGTTGTAATAAAAATGTATAACTAACTTTTTTCTGTAATAAAAAACTTAAAAATGTAAAGACTAAATTTAATTTTATTACTTCTTTCAGTTGCCAAATCGAATAACTCCACCAGTTTGTTGGCTATTCTTTCTTATTAATTGTATGTACCGTTAAATGAAAGCTATATCTGCAATTATGTATTCCACATTATTTATTTGAATTCATATTATCAGAGGAATTTTAAAAAACAATATACATTACATCATCGTTTTTCTCAACTTTTCGTATTATGGAGTTAATCGATGTGTGCACTGAACGGCTCATATATATACATATATGTATATATACATATATATATATATATATATATATATACATATATATATATATATATATATATATATACATATACATATATATAAATATGTTTATATATACATATACATATACACATATGTATATCTTCTAGCCGTCTTATCCATGGTTCGTGTCATCATTTAAGTTGTTTTCCGGTTGAGGGACCAACACCCTGCAAACCAACCTCATCCTGAGGGTTGTCTCTTTAGACGCCTCTTACATCAAGCTGAGCCTGCTGTGGTAGTATTCTTGATAGCCCGCACACCATATATATATATATATATATATATATAAAGTATGTTATTGGTAAATTAAAAGTATTTCAGCAGTCGATAGCTTAGAACGTTGTTCCCTGAGGTGGTACCTCTTGATGCTTTGCAGAAGATAATGATGGAAGGTTGACTGACCTTCTGGTGCTAGGCCTTGGACTAGACAGTAATGAAAGATAATTAATTACGACAAATGACGGAGCTTCTTGCATCTGAATTTAACTTTTGGCTAAGCTATTAATATGTGAATTATATTTTCGGACTGATGGACCCTGATTCTACAGGCTTCTACTAAGCTAACAATTGGAATGTCTTGTTCGATAAGTGATTTCAGATCGGCATGATCAAGGATAGTGAGATTGAATATGTTAGATTTAGCCCACGTAATGGTGAGTAGACGAGCGCCTTGCCTCGATACGCATCAAAGCTAAGTTCTTTAACATTAGCTTAATATGTGTACACGCCCTGACATTGGATAAAGACGATCCGAAGAAAGATGAATTTTATGAGCGGTTAGAACAACTTTACTAGCGCTGCCCCAAGCATGACATCAAAATTGTCATCGGTGATTTCCACGCCCAAGTTGGGTGAGAAGAAATCTTTCGAGGCAAACCTGGTACGATGAGGAATGTCGCACTGCGACGGTTGAAAAGATCGTTGCCTATAAGCGAACCCTGCAATCGGGAGCAACACGAGCTGTTGTTGAGCGATATCGAGAAAAACGAAGAGAAGAAAAAACGCCTTTTCAAACGCAAAAAGAAAGACCAAGAAAGTCGTGAGCTAGAGGAAGTTGAGATGATGTGCGAGAGAAATGAGGCTCGAAAATTCATCAAAAATCAAGCGCTCCGAAGGTTATAAGCCCGGAGCATAGTTCTGTAAAGATGCGCATGGAAATGTGGTGACAGATGTCCAGGAGTCACTTATGTTGTGGAGGAACCACTTCTCTACCTTACTTGGAGGTGAGGACGGGAACAATGTCGCCAGCGGAGAAGATGAATATATGGTTCCCCCGACCGATGATGGCATTCCTTTGGAGCCACCAGACTATGACGAGGTCTTAGAAGCTATAAAAAGGCTTAAAAATAACAAAGCGGCGGGCGCAGACGAACTTCCCGCAGAGGTTATTTAAGACCGGCGGGAAAGGTTTTTTTATGTGTTGGGTACACGCTTATGCAAAATATGGACTGGTGAATGCATGCCCAGCGATTGGAACGTTAGTGTGCTCTGTCCAATCCTTAAGAAAGAAGACCACGCAATCTGCGCAAACTATCGCGGTATAAAGCTCATACAAATCGGGTAGAAAATTCTATCTGGTTTACTGCGCAATAGGCTGAAACCTTACGTAGCAAGCACTGCTGGACAATACCAGTGCGTTTTAAGACAGAAGAAGTCAACCACCGACTCCATAGTCACGCTGAGCCAGATCCAGGAAAAGACCAAGGAGAAGCATATCGACACACACCACTTTTTCGTCGATTTCAAAACCGCTTTCGACACGCCAATCAGATCAAAGTTCTTTAAAGCACTGACTGAACTTGGGATCCCTGCAAAAATCGTTCGCCTCTGTATGATGACGCTGACAAACACTCAAAGCGTTGTCAGGGTCGGTAAACATCTCTCCGACCATTTTGACACCAATAGAGGCTTCAGACAGGGAGATGCGTTGTCGTGTGACTTCTTCAATCTCTTGGAATATATACTACTCCAATGCCCCCACGTCGATTTGACGCGCAACATTTGCTTTAAAAGAAGCTATGCTGCTCGCGAATGCCGATGATATCGACATAATCGGCAAAAATCCACGTACGGTGAGCTGGGCTTTCAACGATATTGAAGAGAATTCCCGCAAGATGTTACTGGCGGTGAACGAAAGTAAGACGAAGTACTTGGTATCCTCTCGCAAATCAATAACACGACCTAAGGATTCTGTGACTATGGGGAATTTCACCTTCGACGTTGTAGAAAACTTCGTCTACTTGGGCTCTCAAAAAAACAAGATCAATAACACCAGCCAAGAAATTAGACGAAATAATTACTCTGGCTAACCGATGCAAGTTTGGTCTCGGTAAGCAAATGAGGAGGAGTTTTATCCAGAAAAACGAAAGTCAAACTCTACAAGACGCTGATTATCCCAGTCCTGATGTATGGCGCAGAGACATGGGTCATGTCAGAAGCTGACAAATCGGCGTTGGGTACATTTGAGATGAAAATTCTTCGCAAAATCCTTGGTCCTGTCAGAGTCGACAACGGGTACTGCATTCGCATGAATCACGAGCTGTACCAGCTATATAACGACATCGATATAGTCAAGCGCATCAAGTATAAACGATTGCACTGGGGACACGTGCTTCCAATGGATGAAGAAGCTCCAGCGAGAACGGTAAACGATGAAAACGTGAATGAAATCAGAGGGGCACGACAGCGGGGAAGACCGCCGCTGCGTTGGAAGGATCAGGTTCTGGAGGGCGTCCGGAAGATCGGGATCCAGACTTGGTGTCAAGTGGCACTAAATTATAACATCTGGTTTAAAACCCTTCGTGATGCCCAGGCTAACCACAAGCTGTAAAGGCAATACATATACATACATATGAGGCTCTATCAAGATGCCTCCTTTAATGCGTTACAAACTATCCGGCACGTACAAAAGCTTGCGATTTACCTTGTATTCACAGCTATGTGCCCATCCCACAGGAATAAAACTTAATATTAAAATTTTTTTTTTTTTTTCTTTTTAAACACTTTAAAGTATTAACAAAAAAAAAGAGAGCAGCATTCGCTCGATCGGTACAACAGTCTACCATGATACACATATGAAAAGAGTGCAACAGTCACCATATATGTATATATATATTTCGTATATATATATCGGGTGCGCAATATATATATATATATATATATTGTTATATATATATACATAAGTATATAAAAAGTATTTTATTCAAAATATTGTCCATCGGAAGCGGTAACTTTTTCCCATCTTTCAGGCAATTTATGGATTCCATCCCAAAAAAACTTCTCATCTTTTGCGCCGAGAAAATCATCAAGCCATTTTTTAATACCTTCAACATTGGTGAACCGTATTCCAGAAAGGTGATTCTGCATCGACCGAAACAAGTGGTAATCAGAAGGAGCTATGTCTGGGCTATAAGGCGGGTGAGGTAGAATTTCCCATCCAGCATTTTCCAAATAATTTTTGACCGGTACTGCAACATGTGGCCGAGCATTGTCATGATGGAAAATCAATTTTTCGTGTCTGGTCGCCCATTCTGGCCGTTTTACGGCTATTGCTTGCTTCAAACGTATCAATTGTTGCCTGTATAGCTCTCCCGTGATTGTCTGGCCCGATTTTAACAGCTCATAGTACAGCACACCCTTCTGATCCCACCAAATACAGAGCATTACCTTCAAACCATGAATATTCGGCTTTGGTGTCGATTTGGCTGGTTGGCCTGGCTTCACATATGATCTTTTACGCTTAGGGTTGTCGTAATGAATCCACTTTTCATCGCCAGTGACAATACGATGCAAAAACGATTTCTTTTGTGGCGATTAAGCAGCATTTCAGACATGCAAAATCGTCTCTCAACGTCTCTCGGCTTTAATTCGTGTGGCACCCAATTTCCTTGTTTGTGAATGTATCCAGCTGCTTTTAAACGTTTAGAAATGGCTTGTCGAGTGACTTCCAATGTTTTTCCAAGTTCTTCTTGAGTTTGACATGAATCTTGATCGAGTAATGCCTCCAAATCTTCGTCTTCAAACTTTTTTGATGGACCTGGTCGCTCTTTGTCTTCTGTGTCAAAATCACCACTTTTAAATCGTGCAAACCACTGCTGACATACTCTAACCTCTGGAGCATATTCAGGATAAGCTTCTGAGAGTAAACGATTTGCTTCTGTTGCACTTTTCTTTAAATTGAAGAACAAAAGCAAACCTCCCCGCAAATGCTGTTTTGTTGGAACGTAACTTTACATTTTGACTGTAATAAAAAAAATGTGTGTGTTTACTAATATTCACTGTGACATATCAAATGTTCTTGATTTTTTGGCGCGCTTTAACATAGAATAGCTGTCACTGTCAAAGTTTTGACTACATAAATAGATATGAGGTTAGTAACAAATACGAAATTATTTAGTTGCGCACCCAATAAAACAAGGACAAACGTTTACTTCGGTGGAACCAAATTGAAATACCCGTTACACAACATTTTTAAAATTTATATGTTCACCAGGTGCTTAGATTAAACATCACGATAAATTTGATCAAATTTGTATTTGAGCTTCGATTCTACCGAAGTTAACGTTTTCTTTCTTTTTTTGTAGGTTTAAAGTAGAATAAAGTTATGGAGATACGAGCATTTCCTTTATTTTGGATTCATGTATTTTTGGTTTTTGTAGGTGGAGATGGTGATACCATTGTCTTCGTGTACTACGTGTTTCGAAAATTGAGGTGTAATAGTGTTTCTGCGATTTTCTTTTCTATACACAATATCATTTTTTCTGTGTGGTTATGGGGTTTTTCCGATTTTTATTTAGTTTTAAAATCCGTTTCACGGCTGTTGATTCCATGTAATTTTTTTATTTTTGAAAACAATAGTTGTTAGTAACTGCTTAATTTGGTGAGATATTCGTAGTGGTTATAAAACTTAATTTTAGTATTAAATTCTGGTGTTATTCCGAAAATTAATTCATATTTAATTAATTGGATTGCTGAATGTATAGCGTTATTATATGTTATTATGCGTTCAGTCATGGTTTCATCATAATTGGTGGAATGTTTGAGTTGTTTTTTGTTTGTTAATATAATCCTTTCCGTTTTTGCCTTTTACTGCAAAACTAAAACAAAACAAAAAAATATAATAAAAACAAAAACAATTAATAACAAGGAAAAAACGTTAACTTCGGTGGAACCGAAGCTGAAATACCCGTTACACAACACTTTTAATAGTTTATATGTTCACCAGGTGCTTAGATTAAATTTCACGATGAATTTGGTCAAAATTGTATGGAGGCTTTATGTTATATTTGCCCGATCCTTACCATATAGAAAGTGTTCACTTAGGTGGACACTGGAATTGATTTTACTAAATTTAATTGAATTCATTCAGAAATAATAAATGTTTTCATATAAAAACTCGAAAATGGGCGGTAAGTTTGTATGGAGGCTATACATAAAAATGGGCGTGGCGCCTTAGATTTGACATTGGATGACATAAAAAGTGTTCTTACCCTATTTGGTTTAAATATATTCATAAATAATACGTATTTTCATACAAAATATCGAAAAAGTGGTAAGTTTGTATGGGGGCTATATTTAAAAATGGGCGTGGCAACATTTTTTTGATATTAGATGCCATAAGAAGTATTTTTACACTACATTGTACTAAAAGCATTCATAAATAATAACTATTTTCATACAAAAAGTCGAAAAAAGTGGTAAGTTTGTATGGGGGCTATATCTGAAAATGGGCGTGGCACCTTGGTTCTGGTATACAAAGTAACTAGAAGCACAAAAGCTTAAGTTTAAAATTTCAGGTCAATATCTTTAAAACTTTCCCAGTAACAGCCATCGCAACAGACAGACAGACGGACATGGCTAAATCGATTCGTCTCATCGAGCTGATCAATAATATATATACTTTATGGGGTCTCCGAAGTCTCCTTCAATGCGTTGCAAACTTTCGGACAAACTGAATATACCCGTTTACACTTTGTGTAACGGGTATAAAAAAACCAAAAAAATCAGTGGCTGCGAGAAATGCATATTTTTCGTTTGTATCGCCATGCAATAACAAAAACCATTCATCAAACTCCAACTTGTCCGTGATACCAGAGCCGTCAGCTAATTCTTCTTCATCTTTACGTCAAAGTAACATATCATGGAGTGCTCAATGCATCACGCCGACTACTCCACTGCCTCCTATCGAACCAATAATAGCTTCTACAACAACAATTACAACACAAAGTGGATATACAACATCGACAGCTTCTGCGCCAATAACAACAACAGTATTTTCATCAACTGCCTCGATCACGTCATCTTCATCCTCATTGGTCACGCCAATTCAAAAATCACCTCATATTAATGTACAGTACGTCAACAACAATATCAACAACAACGATGTACCTTCGACTTCTTCAATTGTTTTACTAGAAAACGTTACTTCTCCAAAAACAAACAATGGAAAGCACACACACACAAATCTGCGGTTAAAGTTGAAAAGGAACAGAGAAACACATTCTCCAAGTAAGCAAACACAACAAAAGGAAAACAATAACAAAAAACCAAAGAAAAAAACATAAACAACATTACAAAATTATTGGCTCAGCAAACCAAACACAACAAATCGATTCGAACTGTTAGCAGATGACAAGTGTGACGAACAAAACTCTATGCAACCTTCAGCTCAATTATTGCCAAAAGTGAATAAACCACCTCCAATTTATATTCAGGGTGTCGGCCAGATTAAAGTTTTATATGATGCCCCTTAAAGAAGTGGCTCAAAAAAACTTTGAATTAAAAGCGTTAGCTAACAACTAAGAAAGAGTGCAGGCCACAGATTCTACTTTTTATAAAAATATTCTAAATATGTTGAAACAGAAAGAAACCAAATACTATACGTATAAAGCTAAGGAAGATAGAAACTTCAAAGTCATTTTACGAAATATGCATCCTTCAGCTGATATTGAAGAAATTAAAAGCTGAACTTCAAGAGCTAGGTCACAATGTTAAACATATTTATAATATTCAACAACGAACCACAAAGGTGCCTCTTCCATTATTTTCAATTGAACTTCAAAGCGAAGAAAACAATAAAGATGTATATAAAATTTCTCATCTTCTACAGACAAAAATTTCATTCGAGGCACCCCATATTAAACGCACACTATCCCAATGTGCATTAGAAGTATGGGCATACCAAAAATTATTGTACTAGAGGTCCAGTCTGTGTGAAATGCGCTGGTTCCCATACAACAGTAAACAAAATAAAAAGAAACAGGCAAGCCTACCTTCTGGCCAATACCCCAAACAGACTTATTGATTTCTGTGTTATTAAAAATGTAAATATTAATAACTTTTCGATAAAGTCGCGCTTTGAGTTATCTTCAGATCACTCACCAGTTCAACTCGATTACATCGAAACGCTTGCCTTATACAAGCCGACGCCCAGCCTCTATAACCCAAAAACAGATTGGCAAGCGTACAAAGAACTCCTTAACATATACTTACGTTTGGACATTGCACTAAAATCTCCAAATGACATAGAGAGCTCCGTTATTTATTTTAATGATGCCGTAGCTGAAGCGGCAATTAACTCTACTCCGCATTTAATTCAAAGGGATACTAAAAACTTATTTACACCTGCTTCAATTCGAAACCAAATAGAGAATAAAAGAAGACTTAGGAAAATCTGGCAAACTACTAGAAGTCCCGAAGATAAAAAGAGACTTAATCGGGCAATAAGGGATCTAAAATTAAAGCTCAATCAGAATAAAAATAAAAATATAGAGAATTATCTGACTAATTTAAGCCCAACCAGAGACACAAGCTTTTCCCTATGGAAAGCCACTAAAAAAACTCAGAAAATCGACAACCTTTACCGCACCATTAAGAAACCAGAACCAGATGGTACTTGGGCTAAAACAGAACGCGATAAATCGACCCTACTAGCTGACTTTTATGAAAATGCCTTCTCAAATGACACACAAACCTGTTATAATAATTCAGAAACATCTAGAAACTCACAAAATATCAAAATTAGATATGTAAGTACTAAGGAAGTTAAAAATATGATCGACAATATTAAGGCTAACAAGTCACCTGGCTATGACATGATAACTGGAAAGTTGCTTAAAGAACTTCCTATAAATGCTATTTATTATCTGCGGAATATGTTTAACGCAATAATAAGACACAAATATTTTCCCAAGACGTGGAAGGTAGCAGAGGTCATAGCTATTCCAAAACCTGGTAAAGATGCCACAAGTGCAGCGTCTTACCGTCCGATAAGCCTTCTTCCAATACTATCAAAAGTTTTTGAAAAATTATTCCTTAACAGACTTCAACCCATCCTTGATAATAGCTACATCATACCTGACCATCAGTTTGGGTTTCGGAAACATCACTCAACCATTGAACAATTTCATAGAGTAGTTAACAAAATTTCTAGAGATCTAGAAGATAAAAAGTATTGTATAGGAGTATTTCTTGATGTTGAAAAAGCTTTCGACAAGGTATGGCACATTGGTCTATTGTATAAATTAAAAAAACTACTTCCACCAGATTTTTACCACATGCTTAAAAGTTACATATCTGATCGACACTTCTATGTAAACGTTAAAGACGCTCACTCTACAATAAGGCCAATTAAAGCAGGTATACCTCAAGGTAGCGTTCTTGGACCACTCTTATACGTCCTTTTTACACAAGACTTACCTATCCCAATAGAACCCTCTTCTATGATAGCAACTTTTGCAGATGACACAATTCTTCTTCTTATTCACATAAAGACTTAGCTGTAGCCTCTAATAAGCTTCAAAACATCTTGATAACACCAAAAAATGGTTTGACAAATGGGCCATAAAAATTAACGAAAACAAAACTACACAAGTTATCTTTACAACCAAAAGAGCTTTCGTGCCCATTCCTTTAAAAATAAATAATATAGACATACCTATTGAGAAATCGGCCAAATACTTGGGAATTCACTTAGACAATAAACTGACTTGGAAGTTGCACATAGAAAAAAAGCGAAATCAAATGAAAGAGAAATGTCGCCAACTGAGCTGGCTTATGAACAAAAAATCGAAGCTCTCTATGAGCAATAAAGTTCTATTGTACAAAAGCATCATAAAACCAATTTGGACTTACGGCCTTCAAGTTTGGGGTACATCCAAAACATCAAACATCAATATAATACAAAGGCAGCAGTCAAAAACACTTCGAAAAATCACAACAGCGGAATGGAAATTTTCTAACGCAGATATACACAGAGATCTCAAAATACAGACCGTTAAAGAAGAAATAGTAGCAGTTAGTAGAAGTTACCACATCAGAATCCTGGCACATTCAAACAACGAGATGAGCAACTTACGCATACTTGAGTTAACTACTAGACGACGTCTAAAAAGAATCTGACCAGCTGACTTACCGAACTATTAATAAACGCAAATTTATTTAATTAAGAAATTGTTATTCACGATGTTATTCACGATAGATTCATAGATCTATTTTTTGTTTTTAATTATAATTTAAAGAAATTGTTCTTTTAAATTAATTAAATTCCTATATCGATGTTATAATATGTACTAAATGTTGTTGTAGACAGATGTACAAAATTAATCATATCCAAAAACATCGTGGACCATTCGCTGTTTAAGAGGATTGCCACTAAATTCTTCAAAGAGTACGTTCCTAACTCTTTCTTTTGCGCTAATATTATCTTTTGTGCGTAGCTCATCGAATCCGTCAACATGTGGGGAAACCTCTTGGCTTCGTATTGTTTTTCCTTCAAGGAGAGAGATGTCAAAGTCTCCAATGCTGAAATTATATGAAGAAGAAACTCCTTCGTCCATATTATTAGCAGCAGTGAAAGCGGAGAAATATGCTCCACATTCTCCGCTAGACACTCTGCTTTCTTCATCTCCTTGCGAACTAACTTCCCCTCCTCGTTTTCCTTTTCTTTTTCTTCTCCTTCGTTATAGCTGCATCCAATACTTGAGTATTTAATAATAACGGTTTTTCGAAACCGTTTAATAAATCCTGCGATCCGGACGATCTTCTTCGGTTTCCGACATTCCGGTGATTCGTCGTCTAGAATCACTGGGGACATCGATTAACGTATTACCTGTTACACATCATTTGACGTTGATAACCCTCGTGTCCATTTGAACCATTTAAACTAAAATTTTGGCGGTATAAGAAACATTTTACCCATATTTAAGCCATTCGCTTTATAAATACATTTTTAAAAATAACTAAAAACCGACATTACCGGTGATTCGTCGTCTAGAATCACTGAGGGACCGAATATACGGTTCGCGAATCATAAAAAAAAAAAAAAAAAAAAAAAAATATATAACGTTCCAATATGAGAAAGGAAATAGGGACAATAAATGTGACCATGTGATTGACTGTATATATTTTTTTGAGATATTCTTATTTAAATATTTTTATACCCGTTACACATAGTGTACACGGGTATATTCAGTTTGTCCGAAAGTTTGCAACGCATTGAAGGAGGTATCGGAGACCCCATAAAGTATACATATTATTGATCAGCTCGATGAGACGAATTGATTTAGCCATGTCCGTCTGTCTGTCCGTCTGTCCGTCTGTCTGTCTGTCTGTCCGTCTCTGTATGTTGCGATGCGTTTTGCTCGGAAAGTTTTAAAAATATTGGGCTGAAATTTGAAACTTAAGCTTTTTGTGCTCCTAGTTAGTTTGTATGTCTGAACCAAGGTGCCACGCCCATTTTCAGATATAGCCCCCATACAAACTTACCATTTTTTTCGATTTTTTGTATGTAAATACGAATTCATTATGAACATATTCACTAATAATAGGGTAAGAACACTTCTTATGTCATCCAATGTCAAATCAAAGGCGCCACGCCCATTTTTAGGTAAAGCATCCATACAAACTTACCGGCCATTTTCGAGTTTTGTATGAAAATATATACGATTTCTAAATGAACTCAATTAAAATTTGGTAAAATCAATGCCAATCTCCCCCTAATTGAACACTATCGATAATTGTAAGGATCGGGCTAATATAACATAATGCCTCCATACAAATTTGACCAAATTTATCGTGATATTCAATCTAAGCACCTGGTGAACATATAAAGTATTAAAAATGTTGTGTAACGGGTATTTCAGCTTCGGTTCCACCGAAGTTCACGTTTGTCCTTGTTTTATTTATTATTATTATTTCTATATATGTATATATATATATATATATATATATATATATATATATATATATATATATATATATATGTATATAATATATATATATATATATATATATATATATATGTATATATATATATATATATAATGTATATATTTATATATGTATATATATATATATATATATATATATATGTATATTGATAAGAGATGAGTCGAGGGACTTGGCACCGCCAGATCTGTAGAAAGGTTTGAAAAACGGGGGCTATTCCAAAAAAGAAATTCTGGTCTGTCGACACATTTCATATTTTCTGTTACAGTGGGTGAAACAAATTCAGATAGAAGCAAATATTTTTAACAACAGACCCAAACTCAAAGGAATTTACTCAAATCCGGGGTTGCGTCAGCTGTCAACGTCGCACTGGCTCAGGCCATTGAGACTTATCGTGCAACATTATCCAGTAGTCTCCTATCTGAAGTGCAGGAAGAAGTAAATATAGGAATGATAGAGATGAGAAAGCAATTAATGAAGTTATGAGACCTAGTGCGACTTCCTCAAATGCCAGAATACAGAGCCTACTTTAGCTTAGCCTGACAGTACTGGCACAACATCAGAATTTCAGTTCAGATCCCAAATAGGAAAGAGAAACCATACACCATCGATTAATAATTTTCGCGTTCTATATCGTAGGAATCTACCTCATACGATGAGAAATCCAGTCAGAGACCAACCTTACAAAGTCGAAAATCGTAGGGCTGATGAATTAGCTCAACCGATGCTCATATAGAACATCAGGCATGGCATAGAATAGATAAATGGGATATATCATTTAGCGGGGACCAATCCCATTCATCATTTGAAGATTTTGTATTTCATGTTGAGTATTTGCAGCGTAAATACCAGTGCCCATGGTCAGAGATCCTTTAAAGTTTTTATAGTTTGTTAACAGGTCGAGCTAGCAAATGGTACTTGTTACATTTGAGAAATAATCGAGTGTGTGATTGGCCCTCTTTAAAAGATGCGTTATGCGCTCAATTTCGAAGTCATCGATCCTACTACGAATTACTTAAAAGATAGCTTAGCGTTACGTATACCCTATGAAAATTTATTACTTAATTCATTTGCAGGACGAATGCAATGAAATCGAAATGATTTTTGAATGTAGAGATTTTCGCTATTCAGATAAAGAATTTCAAAGACCAGTTGTAGCAGAAGATAGAGAGCGTTCCATCAATGAAATTTCGGAAATTCCTAAGACTGTCTATGAATTCGACAAAGGCTTACGGAGTAGAGTAAGTTAAAATGACGTCTAAGTTAAAAGTTAAATGCTGGAACTTTGCAGTCATCGGTCACAACTTTAAAGAATGGGTTGCTCTTGAACGGAAGATTTTGCT
Organism: Leucophenga varia; assembly: GCA_018903435.1. Classification (NCBI taxonomy): domain Eukaryota; kingdom Metazoa; phylum Arthropoda; class Insecta; order Diptera; family Drosophilidae; genus Leucophenga; species Leucophenga varia. The sequence continues at coordinate 6,983 of JAEIFJ010001244.1, read as the reverse complement.
TTTGAATGCAGCGAACCAGAAGTAATAACTCTAAATTGTCCGAACTGTAATCCGAAAAGGCAAAATCCAACGCGTCAATAGCGGGAGCGTCGTGATTGGGAGTTCGTCCCGCATAGATGTTGTATCTATCAATAAAAACATGCAAAAGAGTAGTTTAGTTAAAGATAACATAAATAGTAACGAATTAGGTTATAGAGACATTCGACATATGCTGCCATATAAAGAACGTGTTAGGAGATATTACGAAGCCAGAGAAAGAATCCTTTCTGGACTAGCCATTGATGGTATGAGGACAGACAGCCGAAAAATACGCAAGAATCGTGATCGTTTAAGAAAGCAAAGACAGATTAGACATCTAATTAGAGAGTCTTTATCGAGTATCAGCACTAAAGACCCTCGATTATTCGTAAATATTGAGGTTAACTCGTTATTGATTTGTGGCGTACTTTCGAGTTAGCTCCTGAAATTGTTGGCGAAATAGACAAAGGAGAGCCGAAAGTATCTATAGAAGCATTCACTATTTGCGACATAGGCTTTTATTTTGATGAAGAACAGATTGACGTAGAACACGAAGAGTGGTCACTGTCGGAAAACGAAAAGAAGAAACTTGACGAAAGTAAACAAAAATTTAAAACCTTTGAAGAGCATGGATTAGGGCGTACTTGTTTAGAAAAACACAAAATTGATTTAATTGAAGGCTCGGTATCAGTCAAGGATCGCTACTATCCTAGATCGCTAGCCGTACAAAAAAATTGTTTGTTTAGAAGTAGATAACATGTTAAAACTAGAGGTCATAAAGGTAAGCAATAGTCCATGGACCGTACAACAGTCCTGCGAAGGCCGGACAATAATCGTTTTTTTCTTAGACCACGAAAATTAAATAAGCTCACTATTGAAGACGCGGACCCTTTGCAAAATAGAGAAGGCATACCATCACGTATTGATCAGACATATTGTATATCCAGTGTAGGTTTAAAAATACGATGAGAGTAAAGCGTGCACGGTATTTACGGTACCTGGTCGTCCTCTGTACCAATTTGTAGTAATGGACTTGTGCAACGCGGCCCAAAGACTAAATTATCCCGTGTATTATGGTAAACAAATAAATGAATGAACGCTTTAACATAGTTGTTGGTCAGATTAATAGTGATTCTTTATTATTATTATTAATTGCATTACATATTATTCTTATAACTAGCTGCGCAGTTTGTAATCTAACACTTTGCGCATGCATATGCTGTTGCTTCATTATGCTGGTCAGGCATAATGGCAATGCAGTTGAACTTGCAGTGAGCAACCGTAAGAAAATATATTTCAGTGTCAAATTATTAGTTTATTATAAAGTTCATGTGCATGTGCATTACATCTCCCTTTTTTTTAAATTATTTATTATCGTAAATTATTATTATTATTATAATTATTAAACTTGTTAAATTGATTTTATACCCGCCACACATAGTGTGAAGGGTATTATCAGTTTGTAACACATTAAAGGAGGCATCGGAGACCCCATAAAGTATACATATTATTGATCAGCTCGATGAGACGAATTGATTTAGCCATGTCCGTCTGTCTGTCCGTCTGTCCGTCTGTCTGTCTGTCCGTCTGTCTGTATGTTGCTGAGCGATTTATTCGCTCAGTTTTGAAGATATTGGGCTGAAATTTTAAACTTAAGCTTTTCTAGGTCCTGTGTACTTTCTATGTTAAAACCAATGTGCCACGCCCACTTTTAGATATTGCTCCATACAAAAGTACAACATTTTGCCAAGTTCTTATAAGAAAACAAGCAAGAACGTTAACTTCGGAAGCACCGAAGCTCAAATACCCACCACACGAAACTTTATTCATTTTCTTGAAAAAATAAAAAAATAGAGGATGAGTTTGTATGGGACTATATGTTATAGTGGCCCGATCCTTGTCATATCGATAGAATATTCATAGGATAACAGTAGAAGTGATTTTACACAGATTGGAGTGAATATATCCATAAATAAGAACTATTTTCATACAAAATCTTAAAAATGGGCGCTTGGTTTGTATGGGGGCCTATATTTGTAGTAAATACATTTACAAATAATAACGATTTTCATACAAAAAATCGAAAAAAATGGTATGCTTTCATGGGGGCTATATCTAAAAATGGGCGTGGTACCTTTCTTCTGATATTGGATGGATGGATATTGGATTAAAAGTGTTTTTACCCGATTCGTAGTCAAAACATTCATAAATAATAACAATTTTCAGACCAAAAAATCGAAAAAATGGTAAGTTTGTATGGGGCTATATCTAAAAGTGGGCGTGGCACCTTGGTTCTGCCATACAAACTGCCTAGGAACACAAAAAGCTTAAGTTTAAAGTTTCAGGTCAATATCTTTAAAACTTTCCGAGAAAAACTCATTGCAACAGACAGACAGACAGACGGACGGACGGACAGACAGACGGACATGGCTAGATCGATTCGTCTCGTCGAGCTGATCAATAATATATATACTTTATGGGGTCTCCGATGCCACCTTCAATGCGTTACAAACTTTCCGACAAACTGATAATACCCTTCATACTATGTGTGGCGGGTATAAAAATTTTTTTACAAAGCGAATGGCTTCAAATATGGTTCAAACGTTTCTTGTACCATGCCAAATCTTCAGTTTAAATTTGGTCCAAATCGGGCAGCGAATTCCTAAATTTTTAAGAATATATTTAATTGGTTTACTATTTTAAGATAAAATTTAGTACAAATGCTGCACACGAAGGGGTATCAACGTCAAATGATGTGTAACAGGTATATAGTATAAACTTCGGTCCAACCGAAGTTAACTTTTTTCTTGTTTTAGTATTAAATTCTGGTGTTATTTCGAAAATTAATTCATATTTGGTTAATTGGATTGCTGAATGTATAGCGTTATTATATGTTATTATGCGTTCAGTCATGGTTTCATCATAATTGGTGGAATGTTTGAGTTGTTTTTTGTTTGTTAATATAATCCTTTATATTTCCGTTAATGTTGAGTGTAGGCGTTCCACGGGAGAATAGCCAGAAGATTGTTGGAATGAAGTTATGTGTAATATTATTTCATATTGATTGCAGAAATCTTTGAATAGGATCGAGCTGGACTTCGGAGTCCTGGTCGCATACGTTTTTTTAGGTATGCCATAACGAGAGATAAAGTCTTTTAGTAATTTAAGTTCGTTAATGCTATCTTTAGATGGTAATGTATAAGCTACGGCAAATTTTGAAAATTTATAGATGATTGTTAAAATTTTATGGTAATTGTTGGCGTAAATATCGATAAGAATTTTATCAAAATAAGATTTTGAAGACGTCTATCATATTTCAAGGTGTTGCATGTATCGCATTTTTCAACTACTGTCCTTATGATGTTTTTCATATAAGGAAAATAGTATTTTCTTTTTAAATGGGAGTGAGTTTCGTCAACACCGCGGTGGTTATTTTTAAACTGGTATGTATTGATGAGGTTTTCTTGTGTATATCTAGTGTTTAATTCTTGTAAAAGTGTTTTACATCTAATAATCTTGAAATTGCTTCCGTTAGCAAGATGTCTTAGTAAACTTTTTGAATGATTTAACAAATATATTCGGATGACATAATCGCAATTCTTTTGTTTGGTTTTAGATATTGTTTAAACAGGTTAAGCATAGTTTCTTCGTTGAAAGCTTGTTGTGATATAATTCGTCGTATTAGTTTTTAAAGGGGGTTAATGTTTTAATATTAAATAGTGAATTTTTGCTACAAATGATTTGTACATTGAATGTGTTCAACGGCTTTTCAGAGATAGGAATTCCATCATTTAAGTTTTCATCCGCTGAGTGATTCATATCATTGCATGTATCATTATCCGCCACATCAGTTATATTAACATCGATTTTTATTCTACTTAGAGCATCGGCGTTAGTATTTGCTTTACCTTTTTTGTAATGAATGGTATGGTCATGTCCTTCCAATTTAAGTCTACAACGAGCTAATTTGGAGTTGGGTTCTTTAATGTTCATAAGCCATGTTAATGGTCTATGGTCTGTAACAATACCAAATTTATTTTCGAAGAGGTAGGGCCGAAAATATTTTGTTGCCCAAAAAATGACCAATAATTCTTTTTCGATAGAGAAGTAGTTTATTTTAGAAGTGGAAGGAGCTCTGCTAGCGTAGCATTGGGTTTCGCACCCAATGCAAAGTTACTAGCAATCGAGAAATCCGGATACTGCAAAATAGGGTCGATACAAAGTAAAGATTTGCATATATCAAAGGTGTTCCTTAGTTAAAATTATTTTTTGATCCTTTTTTTAGGCAGTTTGTAAAGACCCTACTTCTTTTCGCGAAATCTTTAATGAATTTCCTTTAGTAGCCCATAAGTCCAAAAATTTGAAAATATTTAGTCTCCAGGTGTAAAAAATTTTTGTATGGAGACAATTTTGTTTGGAATGGGCCTTATTCCTTCAGAAGTTACAACATGTCCTAAACATTCAATTTCTTTACAAAGAAATTATGATTTTGACACTTGTATCTTAAAGTTTACGGATCTAAATTAATCGAAAACTTTTTCCAAGCTTTGCATATGTTCCTGTAGTGAAGTGAAAAATATAATTTTATCATCAAGATAAACTAGGCACGTGTTGCCGATTAAATCTTGTAGAACGTCATCCTTTACTCGTTGAAAGGTAGCGGGGGCATTTTTTAGCCCAAATGGCATGCGAACAAATTCGTAATGGCCACCTTTTACGGTGAATGCTGTTTTTAGGAATATATTTCTGTGCCATTTCAATTTGATGAAATCCACTGGCCAAAGTAGAAAAATATAAACATTTTCCGATTTTGTCTAAAATTTCACTAACATTTGGTATTGGATATCGATGGGAAGTGTTTTTTCGTTCAGTTTGCGATAGTCTATTACTAGACTCCAATTTCTGTTTCCGTTGCGGTCCAATTTCTTGGAACTAAAGCAATACTGGTGAACTTCAAGGTGAATGACTGGGTTTGATGATTCCTTGATCTAATATTTCGGCAGTTTGTGATTTTACTTCTTGTTTATGTATATGAGGGTAACAATACGATTTCAAATAGATTGGTTTCTCGCCAGGCCACACTGGTTCCTGTTGTGTGGGGAGGGCGGCAATAAATACTTCTAGTTGAAGTAGAGGCTTGAAACTTAACACAAAATTTTTATAAATTTATAGTAAGATGATGTATAAAAATCAGCAGGATCGGACCAATCTATCATATAGCTGTCATATGAATGATCGATCTTAAATCAAGTGATTGTATAGAAACCTTTTTTGTTTTCCATTATACTGTCACGCAACCTTATAATTCTTCATTAAAAAAAAACTTTATATAACCAGTGCGAGCTTAGTGAAAAATCGGTAAACTATATCGTATAGCTGCCATAGGAACAATAAGTCTAAAATGGATTTTTGTTAAAAAAATTTTTTTTTAAAGACAAACAGCAATAATGTTACATCAAATTAACAACAACAACCACAAAATTCTAATAGATATTTTTTTATAGTTTATATGTGCACTCTAAAATTATAAAATAAAAATTAAACAAATATAATGGAAAAATTCAACAAATTTACATATGTAAGATAGGAAATAATAAGTTATTTATATGGATTGTTCCAGTAAATCAATAGCTGATTTTAATAGCTTCATCTTTGGTTTACATGGAAGTTTACTTTGACCGGTAATAAAAGGATCAGAGCTTAAAAGCAATCTTTTAAATAAATCTGTATTCGCCAGGACTCTAGAAATTTTGGGAGTATGCTTCAGTCTAAACAGTTTTATATCTTTGTTTTTTGCTTCTGCAGCTTCTTCAGAAAGCTTTCCAATCAACACTAAGCAATTTTGTATGATATCAGGACCATGAAGTAATACCTTATGAACCGATGGAGGAAGGTAGTACCAAGGATATTTACTGATCAGAAGTTTTGCAGTTTCTAAAGCATAGTTTTTGAATTTTGAGGGATTGATATTGTAGCCTGATAACATTGCTTGCAAAATTGTTGAGCACCTGATAATCAAGTCCTTGTCAAGGCCTGTTATACTGGCAGTGATATCAGGATTTTTAAAAAATTTTCTATCAGGGTATTTCCATCGTTTGACGCCCCACTCCCCCCTGTCTTAGGTTTGTCGACTATTAAACCCATTTTAGTTCGAAACCAGACTGAATTTTTTTCGTATTACAAAGATTCTTTCGCTTTTCAGAGGGTATTTGCCAAACTTTTTGATCTAGTCAATACGATATATGGAGGAAATACTCAAAAAATCGTATGTAAGAATGCAATGGTGACAGTCCAAACTCATAACGTTCTTCATGAAACTCTCTTTGTAAGCATACATCTAAGCTATTCATTTGAATTGGAGTAGCTTCGCATATGTAGCATTTCGCTGATGACGTTTCGCTTAAAGCATTACATATTTAGCCATCAACCATGGTGAGTTGCAAAGAATGTTCAATTTCAATTTTCTGATTTATGATATGAGAAATGTTGTGGGTCTAAGCTGGTCAATTTAATTTTTAATGGACAGCTCTAGTAGTTTCATTCTTAAATTAAAATCAAATAGGTCTGCAGTAGCGGACCGACGATGGTCGAGGATATTTCCAAACGGGTACGTAACATGTTACAAACAAGCTGTTATCTACCAGGCCTATATTTGCAACCTTTTGTTTATATTCCGAATGGCCAGTGCTACCATCAAATCCCTTCTTTCCTATTAAAGTGAGATTATTTACCGAATCATCTTTTATATTATGGACAACTACATTCTGAAGCTACAATATTCGTGTTGCTGTATGATCCAGTAAATTTTGAAGCTCAGCTTCAGCGTGGAGTTCGTTTACTATTATATTATCTGGATAGCTTTTAGTTTTAAAATTTAGAAGATTTTTGTAGCTAGGTAGTAACTCATATGTGGCTTTTGAATTTACAAACGTACGAATTAACAAATATTAATGTTTTGTTAAATT